>DWKA01002678.1:0-10347 GCA_018249155.1 Panoquina ocola ocola
GTTTGGGCTGGGCGTTGATAGATCACTATGTCAGTCAATCAGTCAGTCACCTTTGAGTTTTATATATTTAGATTTCTATTATATTTTCTTATAGAGTTAGTTTTTGATGATCTATAGAGCTCTTCTGACACATTTTTCAGTAAAATGTACGTACGAGCATATCAATCAATGAGGTCTATCGCTAGCGATGTAAATAAAATTGATCAAATAAAGAGTCGAATTGGCTGTAAAATTATATTTCTTTTAATCATCGCAAATTTCGCTCTACTACAAAACTCTACTAATCGTTATAGATGAAAATATGAGGAACCGTTTGTTCGCTTTCGGAATGATTAGTTTCATTGCATTAAAATTAATTAAAACTTGCAGCAATGTTCTCAGTTTAATAAGCTGTGAAGGCAATACTGCCGGCGAGCAACTTGTAGTATTAACTTACAGGGGCAGAACACTGAGATAAACAAACTCCAGTTCTTAGTTTGAATAAGGAATAAAGGAATATTTTGTTTACCATTTTATTGTTTCATGTTTTAAACCTAGCAATAAATCTGCATAAAATTTAAAGTGCATCAATTTATAAGACCTTAATATAAATTTTCAATATCAAATTATTAAAAAAAAGGAAAAAGTATGTATTGTTAAATTAATTTTATTCTTAATTTTTTAGTAAGCCATTCATTGAGCCATATCGAGTGCTCGCCACGACAGTACCATTATAACACAAAAACGATACGATGAATGCGAAACGTGAATATTTTATTCCGCAACAAAAACCCAGACGGCTATACAAAACGGGCAAGATATCGTCGCAACAGAAAAGTTCGCGAAGTATGAAACAAAAGTTTATACCGCGCCCCTCCCCCTCCGCATTAAGCGTAACTTAAACATACTCCAAAAATGTATACATACGCGACGATTGTTTGCCGCGTAAATTAATCTGAGACCACGCACGGCTCGCCAAACAGCGCCTGCAGCGAGCGAGCTTCAGACCCCCCTAAAATACTTCTTATCCCCTCGATATAAGACGTATTTTCCCGTGCACGCTTAGGTGTTCGCTACGTGGAGCTGTTTGCAATTGTTTTTTGCGTTGCATTCTTTCTACCGTAATAATGTATGTGGGTCCTGAAAAATGCATTTTACATACGGAATGATACGGGGCACGGTGCTCGAAATATCGCAGGAAAAATAATTACGAGGGCAGACAGACGGCAAATATTTGTATCGCGTATTAACTAAGTATCGTTGACGTCAATGGCGGAGTGAATCATTTTAATTTATACTAGAAAGTGACATCACCTACGTTGGTATTTGCTAAGGGTTGGATTTTCGCTCATTGAATCAAGTTATATTTGTATTTTTAAAGAAAAAGCTAGGTATCCTGTGATAAAAGACCCCACCGTGCGAGAATTTTGCATATTGATTCATAATGATTCCAATCATGAATCACAGTGATTTAGTTCCAAAGTACAGGAGCACAGTACACTTGTTCCGCGCAATATCCGTGCGATTATTGCGCTGTTTCGGTCGCTATTGTACAACTGCGCTCTTACAGGAAATTAAACGACGCGAGCACTTACAGCACTGTCCAAATCCTACATTCGAAGCTTAGCTTGCTTAGTGCTGGGGGACCATTACTCACTTCACCCGCCCAACGGTAAACAACAGATTCATTTTCATGCTTAACATTATTGTAAGCCTTAGAACAAACATTATTTCTATGTTGCGACAGTAAATAATTTAAAGGAAATTAGTAATGCTTCTAAACTATAACGTTAGAAAACCTCGTATAAGCTTACGACACACCTTCCTGAAATCCAAAACTAAAATGGGAATAGCAGTAATTACTGTTATCCGTATCGAACCAACAATACACTTATAATATATAAATTCTACCTTTAATACAATTTTGTGTAGTGATCCAATTGGACGCCGGAAGCCGGGATTACGTACAAAATTGGATGAGTGATGAATGGACTGGTGCCGAATAAAACAAAGTCATTGTCATCGGAGCGCGCCGGCCGGCTGCGAAACACATCGGCGCAACAGTAACTGCTTTCATACATTTTTTCTCTGTCATTGGATTCTCGTTTCACATATTTAAATTGGAAACTCACAATTCTTTTCAGATTACATTTTTTTTTACTCACATTTGGTGTCTACTCGATCGCGGATAAATAAAATAGATAAGTCTAAATACTCTCAAACAACCCGCACTAGGATTTCCAGTTTAAAAACTCTTTAATATATTCTACATTATCATTGACTAACACAGGGTATTTCGTTTATCGTATGAATATGGCCCAGTTTAAGTTTCCAAATGGTATTATTATAAACGAATACTAGAAAGCTGTCGATACAGTAAATAAGACGATGTTCAAAAGGAAATTCTAAGCGGTATAAAAGCCAGTATTGAGTGGTATTGACGTATCACGTGTCAAATACATCGGTCCCGTCGCGGCTGAGCGGCTGCCCGGCGCTGCGACGTGGCCGACGCCGGTCTGTTTAGGATGGCAAGCCATTGTTCTTTACATTGAGTTAGTAATGTAAAACGATTGAATTATTTTATTTATCAAATGTTTCTTTATATTTATCTGCATATCAGAGTCTTAGTAATAGGTCCCGTTTTTATTATTTGGGTATGGAACCCTTAAAAGGAATAATTATTAAAAAATAATAATATGAATTCAAAATTTCAAACAAAAATGAACTGGCCAGCGGCCATTGAGTCTAGTTAAGTAAAAAAATCATGTAGCAGCAAAATTCTGTTTCGAATAAAATCCTGAATTTGAATGCTTCTTCATTTCCTGTCCAGTACATACGTATTCAAGTTTCGTCCACGGCCATTGTCATTCAAGAGTGCACTCGCAGGAAATTAAACGACGCTCGCTGCTGTTAGGACGGAACATGCTCTGCTCCACATGACGAATGGAATAGCTTTCAACCTTCGCAAATCTAAAGGGACTGGAACTTCGCTAATACCTACCGTTATATAACATCGCTGGATTATACCTCAATCGCTTGTTTGCAAATAACTTTACCGGTATATAAATAGATCGCTCCCGAAATCAACTTTACATAATCCGTTATGCTAATGCAAACCCTGGCTAAATATGAATTGTGTTTGTCCTACGGAATGATGTTAGTTGGCATAATTTAAACTTCCACATGCAAACGACGCCGAGCCCTTTCACGACTGTCCCACCAGCGGAGAGCACGCGATAAAAGATCATAATATATCACTATAAACATCTACTCGCGTGTTTACCGAAAAATGGAAACACAATGTCACTATTTACATCTGTTTTGAGAATACTTCCCAAAATATTATTTTTTTATTTAAAATTTTTCGCACCGTAAAAATTATACAGAAACAAAAGGCCTATATAACATTACTAAACACATTGCTCTACATAGCAAGTTTCAACAATTCCTGTGCTCATTACAAACTCTTCGTCATTACAAATGTTTTATCAACAATATTATTGATGTCCGTGTTTAAGTATAATATTGTGTCGTTGACAATTAAAGCGATATGTAAAATCTAAATACCGCGTGTTAGCAAGTAAACACAATTATCGCTAGATTATAAAGAGAGGGATCGCGTGGAGTTTGCTTTGTGCCCAATCCCGCGTTTACAGCTGAACTGTAAACAATAGTCAACTCAAACGACAGGGTCCGGCGGATCACAGCGGCGCGCGGCGACGGCGGCCATTGTTGTACGCGAACACGATCGCGCTAATTCACTTACTTCAATATTGTATCAAACTCAATAAGGTGAATACGTGTACGCTGGTTGAATTTATGAAGTTGCTAATGATTGTGAAAAGCTTTGAGGAAAATTGTAAAATATTATAAAAATAAGACATTGTATACACTCTCACGCGAATTATAAAAATTGTTCATCTGGGCTAGGTTACACAACTGGGTTAAAACGCTCATGTATGTAAACTTGTTGCTTGCGCTAGTAATAAGGTGAGAGCCGCTAATAATTCAGATTCCCAGTTGCCATTTCGTAACGCTGTGTGAAAGTTTTGCGTTACGTGACAATTTTCACCTACAATATAGACACTTCGTACCAATTAAACCGCACCGCAGACCGCACTAATCAACTGCATTCCCAAAATCTGTCGGAAATACCGCCTGGCTGTGAAAATAGGTCATTACTCTAAAAGTGACCGTATTGGGACGGACTACATAGCTCAATTCCACGCCAGCAGACCAATGTATCGTAAGAGACAAAAGAAGCTAGTTCTTCGCTCGCAAGAGTTATGAATATTAAGTATATTGCGCGATTATTATCTTCTAGCGAGAATTTGAACCGAGGACCTTGCGTTCGAGAGGCCAACGTTCAAAGCTCTGCTGTTACTAAATTATCCCTACTGTTTCATTAAAATCTAATGCTATGTTACAAACGGTAAATTTGCACTGTTGCCAACATTCCCTGCATTATTGGTCAATTTCTGCGAGTTCTGTTAATTTTATTAGTATCCTATTCCAACTGCTTAAGGTATGTAGTCGCTTGACGAGAAATAGAAGCCGCAGTGGTACTAGCGTTGCAATTAGAGTGCTATTTAATTGCGTCAGTGGCCGCCACTGGTTTATGAGCCTGCGCTGAGAAGCTGCTTAGTATTTTTACTATTCAGGCATTAAAGAGAGATATTGATCAGCGGCACAATCTTGTCAGGTTTGATACCGAAAATGAAACGGTTTACCTATTAAGCGTCGTTTATATCTACAGAAATTGAGATAAGTGCCATGGCAAACAAAACAATATTTTTAAACAGTGTTTATTAATGTATTTATATCTATCGTTACACGGCCGTGCAGGCACCAAAAGACACATTAATAGACATTGTATGAAAAATTATCATAATTATCATCATCTCCAGATTCCGCTGGAGACACCTCTATCACCGAGTAGATTGTGTGCGTCGTTGTTGGCATTTTCATGAAGCAATTTATTATATACCTATTAACATTATCATCATAAATTGCAGGCTTATCTTTAGAACAAAGTATTACATAATTGCTACAGAGTTATTTCAGCCGAAGCTGATTAACATACTCATACGAGTTTTATTCCTACATTCCATAGTTGACATTCATAATACGAGTACGTTGGACCAATTACAGCAGTATTTAATTACCCGAGGTCGCGGCCGCGCGGCCGGTGGCTGGCTCTGTATGGCCTCTTCACATTGAGCTTTGTAGTGGGTAACTGGGCTCAAAGCAAATTTCAGCTGTCCTTTGTTATATTGTATGGGTTAATACTAGTTGCGGTCTGCCGCCCTACGGCAGTACAAGAGCTTTGTAATTATAGTAATAATAGGTTTATGTATTCCAATTCTAAACATACATATCGCAAAAAAATTTTGTTTATTGTGGCCCTTTCGTATTCAAGAAGCGATAATTATCTCCGAATCTACACGAAGCTTGATGCGCTACGGTCTTGTCTATTCTATTTATCCATCTATACCTACATATATTTTAAACCTTGTATATTATTCGTTGAATTTTACTGATACGATACTTCTTATATACTGCTATGTACAATCATCGATAGAACAATTTTACATTCTTTTGTTAATAGTGAAGAAATTGAATTAAAATTAATGAGGTGCCAAAATTAATGAGGTAATGTATAGAGGTTCTACCTATTATTACACAGCGAGGCGATCTTTGAGAAATTAGATAGTATAGAACCCGGAGGAAACCGGTTCCCTTTAAACATATCCACCCTTCATTTGTCGATTCCTTCTATCAATGCACAAACCATCGCCAGGTGGGATCGGTCCTCCACAGCCCAGCGATGGGTAAATAGCCAACAAATTTACAATGAATGGTAAGTAGCGTCCCCGCGGGATCCGACGGCTGTCGGTTCATCCAGTTCATTAGAATTGCAAACGCTGGTTGTTATGCGCGATGGAAATACATGCTAATGCCGGCGCCATTCACTGCGGGTCATGTCTCTGCTACTCCTGCTGTATCGCTCCGTGAAATAATACAAGGTGCTCCTTTTGTTGTATTCCTCTCGATACAACTTCTTGGCATAATACAAAATATTATTGTAATTTCTGAACAAGTTATTGTTATAATTTATGTTTAAGATAAAATGGCTCGGCTCGGAGATATGAAAATAATAATCTTTATTTACATTCATTCTCTTTGCCCTACTACAGTATAAGATACGATACATTACGAAGACAGAAATTTATTTCAATATTAATTATACCATTTTAAAATAAATTAACTCTCAATGTGCATTGGTTTAATTTAATTTATCCCTTGCGGGAGCCAAAATTCATCGATCTTAACGTTGATACTTTATGTTTAGCTAATTAAAATTTGTGTTTTTATTGGTGTGCCCCAGAATTTTTTTCAATACCATGTTTGCGGTAGGTACACTGTCATTGAGTATATTGCTGAAGTAAAATGTATTATACTCTAAGCCTAATTGAAGCACAACCTGTATGCTTCAAACATACAAATTAAAGAAGAAACTTTCATCGACTCGATTCCGTGACTCCAAAAACCCGAAATAAATTTTTTTATAGAAGTTATCAAGAAGTCAATTTAAAGGCATTCCTCCTCCATAAGATGATAAATATATAACCAATGTTTGCCTCATTGGATTTCCCAACTTCTGTGAAGGATCCATGGATCCATCTTTATTCCACTGCGTTCGACGTTGCTTAACATAGTCAATAAAGTAGTATGCATGTAGTTGGAACGCGGGAGCTTCGCGAAGTGTTCGGAAACCGTGAAATAGTAATGTCGCCAGCAGACAGCCGTTTTATCGTTTTCGATGACATTGATGTAGTGCTATTATAAGGCAAGTAGACGATCTTATGAACGTTTTAGTTCTAAGATTGGTAGTAGCAATTTTAAGTATACCTAAAGTGGAGTATCAGCAATGAAACATTGGCTTTAGTCTGTTTTAAAAAAGATTGTGCGATCGGGGGACCCGCCAAGAACATAGTTCTTATATATTTTATATTTATATATTTATATATTTTCTTCGTCTCGGAATGCAATTCAAAATGAAATCTTCATTCCAAAACTTCCCAATAAATAAAGATAAATTATATTTTATTTCAATAGCATACTTATTGTGGTAGTTTTACCAGTAATGGTCGCTAATGCTTTAAGTAACCGCGCGGGAATCGATGTTGAGCTGTGGTTAACCACTGAGATGAATCAGTTTTTGTTTGACTTGTTTTCAACAATTTCTGTCGCTTAGTTTTCTTTAAAATACCTGTATACTACATGAGACAAATGTACTAAACGTGCACAAACAACTGTTATTATTGATAATTTATCTATTTCGACCAGTGACGCTAATACAATATATCTGTAAACATCCAAAATGGGTAGTAATGACAATGATGATTCCCACATACTTTGTGAGTATGACTTTAATTGCAAAAATTAACTGAAGTGCCTGTTCTCCAAGGCCACGTGAAGCAGACAATGCCCCCCCCCCCCCCAATGGAGTTTAAACTCGGACAGCCAACATCAGCGCGACGTCCACGTATCCGACGAGTGCAATTCGACGCGGGCCGTAAACTAATTTAACGAGGCTCGTATTGGCGCCGTTTATATGCGACGTAACGCTTTACTTTACGATCTCTGTAAAGACGCTGTCGCTTAGTGGGCCTTGTGCGATCGTAAACTATCTATTTCATAGCAATTCCCAATATAATACAGGAAAGACATGCGTGGAACATAAATCGTATATTTTTAAAGTAATGAGGTTCTATGTATGTATGCTTTATTTGACGTGATAATATATTATGTAAGTTAAGGAATCTTGAAAGTTATAACCTCAGATCAGTAAAAAACTTATAGGTAGTGACAAAAACATTTCCCGACTTAATTAGTTTAAGCAAAATATATCGCATAAAATATTATTTTTATTACGTTTAAGCACCGCGCACTCCGCGATTGTACGTCGCTTATCATTACACGTTGTTTACCCACATACAATTTTATATTTTCTTCAAGACAAAAAATGTTAACAAAAATGTAACACAATTGATGTAATAAATGCAAAATAAACTTAAATATTTAACCTCAACTATTTAAATAGGGAGCGCAGCGGCCTCGCCGCACGACTTGTACTTATCCTGTTTGAATATATATAATAATAAATAATACATCGTTTTACGCGTGGCATTACATTTTATTTTACGATCAGCATCGTATCACTTAGTACAAGATATACGATGGAAGGGAATTATACGTTTACGGTTACGACACGCTCATTGAATAACGCCTTGTTTTTGCTCAACAGTGAGACAAGCTTCATCCTCAGGATCGGGAGAAAAATGAATATTCGTCCGAGCAGATACCGTAATCTATCGTTCTGATCCGCTATTGTGCTAAGATCAAGAACAATGCCATTGTTGCAGCCCTTTAAAGATGTTAGCTTGTCGTACAGTTGAATGAAGGCTGCATTGATCGGAGCCGGCGGCATTGGAGCTTGGAATTTTCAGATAGACAATGTACGCGCAAGTACAATACGTTTGTTATTGTACTAACACCAAGAATTTTTAAATAATTTTTAAAAGTCGCATTCACCGTATGTTCTGTGTTGGTATACCTAAAGTAAGTAGAATATAATTGAAATTATTGATTGACACAATGCGATAATAATTTATAACGTATGTACAATTCAAAGGCTATAAATCCCCAAATTCTATTTCAATATGAAAATAAGGTTAATTAAAATTTGTATTTCATCATGCCAAGTGGTTGTTGAAATTATTTTTATAAAATTCATTGCTTTGATATTACAAGAATGTCAAGGTTTACAGTATAATGTAATAAAATTAGGAGTCTCCATGGCATTCGAAGACGCGGGACTGTTGACCTCGGCGCCGGGGACGTGGAAATTCAATTTTCGCCTCCAGCAGCGTCTTGCTCGAGCCGATTCGTCAAAGGGTTTAGTTTAGATGTAGTGCAAGTCATATATTTTATATTACACGCTTCAGTTTAACTTAGGAGATCTGAAACATACGAGTATATTTTATCACCTTTTCATGAATCTAATACTTGGAAATCGTGTTTATGGTCGTACTTTTTCGGAGAAGTACGGCTGTTTCCGAGCAGCTTGAAATATTTTTAATTTTTAATCCACAAAACTTCAAAATATTTATTAATCTATTTTTTTTAGGTAAACAGTCTGCATGTATATTCTTCTTTATGTTAACCGGATGTAAAAACTGTTAAGGCATATAAATATATTGTCTATTTCCTATTCTACGGTTGTCTATGTCCCGCGCGGTGCAAGCCAAACGCACTCAAAGCATATTATTTAGTGGCTCACCTCAGTAATCAGTAGTCATAAGTGGAGGGCTCACGGCTGCTGCACTAATTGCACTCTCGGCGGCTCTTTGTCTTCAGGAGTGCGCGATCCATGGCGAGCCGCACTCGACCAGGAAATTACTCCATTATCAACAGCTTTACAAGGATTATAGACAGGTAAATGCCCTTGTTAGGCTTTGCTACGATGTGAGATCCAACTTTTATAAAATATATTGATTTTCAGTTAACATTAAAATGCGTAGCCAGAGTTTATTATGGAAAGTGGAAACTGATTTGTTTTTTGACTGTTGCTAAAATATGACTGCTATTAATTTCGGATGGTCATATTATAGGCGTATCCATAATTCCTTTAGTAAATGTACCTATGATATTATCCAGGAATAAAAACAATCTCTTGGAAATGAATTTATAATTAAAGTGGGCCAAAAAATTTCAACTTTATTCTGTCTTCTCAAACTCAAACTCAGATGAAGATAATGTCTACCAAATGCACCATGGGTCAGGGGAAACCTGCTATATTTTTCCTTTACTCTTTTTACTTGGTTAGAAATGCATCGATAATACTTTTAATATTACTGATGTCAACAGGGGACAGCGACCAGTCATCAGGTGGCTCTACTGCTCTAACTTGAAATTCTAATATAATTCTGAAGAAGGTCATATTTAAATAAAAAAAATACTAAATAAATCTTCTCATTTAACCCCAAAGGAAAATCAAAAGGCACGGAATAACTTTTTAAGTACTGTGATTGCGTGACGCGCCTAATTTGGAGTCTTTGTTAATTATAGTTAGGCAAATATACAAAATAAAAGTGAAAATATAAATCCTCTCACGCATTTCTCGCGGGAGATTCAAAAAATCTGTACTTTACTTTTATCTCTCTAATAAAAATGAAATGAAATCTGAATGCAAAAATTATTTCATTTTTAACCGACTTCAAAAAACAACGAGGTTATCAATTCGGGTCCTATGTTTTTTTTTATGTATGTACACCGATTACGCCGAGATTTCTGTACCGATTT
>DWKA01002679.1:0-10347 GCA_018249155.1 Panoquina ocola ocola
CTTATCCAATTGATTGAGAGGAGACCCGAGCCTAGCAGTGGGACGATTATGGGTTGTAGTGATGGTTGTATGTTCTCATCCGTTAATTTTTGAAGTAACCCCTGTGCTTGCTCGTTCAGCTCAATCTCAATCAATTGGATAAGTTAGAAACAGTAAATAGTTAAAGTAACAATATAAACAATGATTTAATTCGCTTGCCGACTGTTAAAAACCAATTCCTAAAATAATTACGAAATTATTTATTAACAGCAACAAGTCAGTCGAGAGGGATTACTTTGTAGCTGTGACGTTGATCACATTATTTTTAGTCGGGTAGTTGCAACATGGGCGTATGACGTCACGCTCACATGTGGCCCGCCGTCCCTTCCGAATGCATCTCCCCGCCGGCTGGGAGCTTTTGAAGTGCATTCGAATCAAGTTCAAAGCCGCGTTCCCACTGTTGCACAGCGCATGCGCATCACACTCGAGCACTCCGGTTAAGTAGATAAATTAATTTGATGTTTGGCTCGCCGGGGAGAGTGGGGATCAATAGCCGCGCGTTTGGGGAAATCGACTTACGAACGTTTATGTGAAACCCCGGCGATGTTGAAGTTTCTTCTCATCTGTTGAAGGCTATTTCTGAGTGGATGAAGCTTAATATTTCAAAAAAAAATCCAAAAATATTTTCTAAACGAAATTTTTTAAACGTCCGAATGGTTTGTGCTGTAAACAAATCATTGCATGGCTCGTATCCTAAATTAAGAATAATAAACTCTTCTTTCGTTTTCCATGATCTGTACACTTTTTACCTACGTACTAACTATATAACTTTATTTATATACTTAAAACTATAATACATTATTCATTAAATTAAAAGAACGTTTTAAAAACTTATTTGTTCTCCTAGCTAACGAGAAAATTTATAGACACAACAAACCACTTTTTCATGCAAAAAGTTAAATTGGCGTGTAAATACTTTTAATTGCCTGTTTTGTAGCGTTAACGGTTTGTTGTGATGTGCTCAAGTTTATACTGTCTGTGGATTTATTATCTAACGTGCATAGAATATAAAAGGAAGTCGATGGGCGAACGTGACAGATTATAAATGGAAAGTTAAATGTGCGGGTATAAATAGTTAGATGGAGGGTAGAAAGATATAAATATAACGCGTTTTTAATAAACAGTCGGCGTTTATGCGTCGTCGAAAATAAGTTATTACCAAAATGTGACGACGAAAGTTGTAAATGGTAGTTATTTATAAGGTGTTTTTAATAAAATGAAAGCTATAAATTCCTCGATAAATTATCATTAATTAATTAATCAATTAATCGATTAATTATATCGATCGTATGTTCAAGAGTCCAATGATGGCTCCGCAACCTGTTCAACTAAGCTGTACCAAGTTCGATTCCCGGTCAGGGTAGCATCTGTTCTCTGTTCTTTCGAGTTTCGAGAATACCCGTATTGTTTGGAAGATCAGTGCACACTTGGAACGAACGAATCTCTCATTAATTACTCTCATATATAATCCCAAACCGCATTGCGGACAGTCCAAAAGGCGTGACCTTCGCACAATCTCACAAACAAAACCGACGTATCATCGGCCGAACAGGTTTGGTGTGGAGCGCGAAAATAAATGGTGCAGCTGGTACCAGATCTTAATGGCATTCTGATTAAATGTGTACACTTAAATGAAACGTTTTTCATTAAGTACACCTTAGTTATCTGAAATTATCATGTTATTAATAGGTTATAGGGAATCCTTTGCTTCGAAATTCAAACTTCGTCGGCGAGAGATACGTGTTCGAATTTTGAACAAATGCAAGCTCTGCTACTCGATTTGACATATCTTACTTTTTAATTTAAGTCAGACAGATTTGGAAGGAATTAATTTGGCCAACGCTGGCAAATAAAATGCATTGCAGTTAACCTATGGTCAAGACTGTAATCCTTTACGAGGAAATGGAGGGATGCCTTCTGGATCATCAACGAGATCAGAATATATTTTAAATTCTATACCATTTCCCAGTACGTAAGGCCAATGGTTGGAATCCTCATCGATATGTAATTTACAGATGGTTACGCCGTCGGCAGATCTATGATCTGTGGTCTGCGGTCACGTTATCCTTTACGCTCACATTTTTTTTCTAGTATTGATCCAACCTTGCACAAGGCGCAATGCGATACGCAGTGCTGTTTGCTTTCTAACGTTTCATATCGTTAGTATTGTCTGGGAAGTGAAAAGAGGTTTTTCAATATATTTTAAAAACATTACTTTCTTTGCTCGTGTTTCGTGGCTGAGTTAACTCGGCTCAGTACGTCCGCTTTTTCTAGTGGACATTGCAAATGAAGATATTCGACGGCGTTGTTCATCACGTGGCCTGACATTTTTTAAATTTTGAAACACCAAAATTTCTGCGAAACGAAACGTTGAACGCATAATCCTTGCTTTTTTAAGCCGGCCGTATCTTCCATTGTTGTGATGTATTCGTTCGTAGACGATGTCTTTATTTCCACAACTCTCGAGGAAATGAAATTCCGGGTGCCCCGGCGTAGCAGACTAGACGGGGTCTAGCCCGATGTCTACATTGAAACTTATTTGCTTAAATTGCGAGATTGAGGGGAACCTGAGATTAATATTATTCCTCAATGCGAGACAAAGATCTCGAATAAGTTAAATTGAAAACAGAGGGGCGAGAGATAGGGTCTTCAAGTGATTTTAAATTGAGTACTGGGGACCAGGGATGGATGTTCAAGTAGTAAATTGTTGTTTAGTGTAGACAGATCTACGGGTCCAAATATGTACAGCAAACTTATTATTTTTGACGTCGTATTAACTCAATTGTATTTTTTTATAGCTAGAATTTATCTTCTGTTGAGTCAGTATAGGTATATTGAAGCCTATGAATAAAACAGGAAAGAAATACATACATGAACGTTAGTAACTGTCATCAAGATTATATCGTGACAAAAGTAGTTGTACAGTTTAATGGTGCAGAAAAATGAAGATTCAAGCAGTTTCATAATACATAGTACAAAAGTCGTTCAAGTTTGATGAGTCCTATGACCTTAACAAAAATGTAAATAAGACTGGTCTGTTTATGTGTCATTCCTAAACGTCATAAGGCAAGTGTGAATCAGAACAAAGTTTTTCGGAGTCACAATACCGGCCCCAGGCAGACAAACTTTTTGCCAGTCCAATTATGTATCCGAATCAAGGTCGTTTTCTTGTCGATAAAACTTTGTTATTTTTTTTTATGGGCCCAACTCACACTTGCGTTACTATTATTTTTTGTCAACGAGTTTCGCGGACGTCATTAAGTTTCCACGAAAAACAATCACATTGGTTTTCGGTTCAAGAATAGGATCAAGGGTAGATCCTATATCAATGTTTTTTTAGAACTTATTTTCTGTTTATTGATTTGACTGTGCGTTTGATCTCGCTAATCTCAGAAACATTAATGGTATTGCAATCACATTAAAAGATCCTTGTGTCTAGTAGTTCAGCAGTTCAAAATAACCAACTGTAATCACCCAAATAGACAAAAGGTAATCCACCAAAAGGACAAAATGTGACCCAACTCACCTTTGCGTTACAATTCTCACGGGTCCCTCGACCTTTGGTATTCGTGTAATCGGGCCCTCGAATAGGTTATTTCGGTAGTACTGCATTGCAGGTTTCGTCACCGCCGGTGTAGTACAGCGTGAGGCAATTATCATAATCGTTGCGTCAGGGTTCGTGTTCGTGTTGAGTTTTGGAAAATTAATAACTCTCCGGACACTCCCCGACACTAAAATTTATAACGTGAGTCTCCGAGTTGAAATACTTTTCTGGTTATTTAGTCAGGGCACGGCGGTGGTTTAATTATAATGATATCTGCTACGTTCTTTCGGTAACCAAGTTAATACTTGTTCTTAATTATGTAATTCGTTTTTTTTTCAATTTCCTCAAATTAAGTTGTGTTATAACACAAAGACAGTGTTATGTTCGTTAGCATAAACTTTAATCGAATATTAAAAAAATAATAACTTACCTCAACTGAAATGATCATAGACAAATCAACTAACAGTATCACTTACACGTATCAGTAATACTTACACGTATCGACGACCGGATGAAAATATTATTATATCTGGAGAAAAAACTTTGCATTCATCGTGTCTTACGTTAATAGACTTTTCAAACAAAACATCAATCTTATTCCGAGAGCTAGAAGAACCGGATGAATTTACAGTTTTCCTCGGCTGGCAAAATGTTGGTGACGTCATTGGTGTTAAGTGTAAGGGTGCTGATCATTCCTTGGCGTTTGCTGCAAAGGAAAATTAAACTAGTGCGATCCACCAGTTTTATAGTCTATCTAGTTGTAGCTTTTCCGTATCGGAAAGGACTCTTGGATCGAGGAGCCAAGACATTTATACAACAAAATGTAATATTTTGAGCTGATTAGTTTGTTCTAACTATCAAAGTCAAATCAATTTTATTCGAACTTGGTTTTAACAAACGCTTTTCGAAAGTATGATATTATTTGTGATGTCTCATTTGTGAATGTTTATGCAAGCCAGTGATTACGACACTGGCAAAGTGAAACATGCAAAAGTTGTCAAATAGCAACTATAACTATATAGCAACTGTTGACAAATCATAGGCATATTGTTATAAAATCACATTGTTCCGTGTGCAATTTGCGAAATAACGGCCAACAACACGGAACGCGTGTCATCAGTTGTCTAACGTCACGCTGATGCGTTCTGCATAATGAATGACGTCAAATAGATGTTACAAATAGAAAAGTGGGGCCATTGTACGATTTGACTGGGTGACGGCCTCATCTGCTAATTTCACAGTAAGAGAGTTGTGTAGAAAGAAGAGGAATGCCATTTGAGATCGGTACCTTACGTTTTTTCCTTTCTTTTTTATTAGCCGTAATGTATGCATTAACTCTCATATCTCTCGTATTTTCTCTCATGTTATAAATCTTTTCTGTGACTGTCCTTATCTCCTTTGTTCGTATTTAAAAGAATTCAATTTTCAAATTGTCTGTAGCTATTACGTTTAAAGCAGCTTTTACCTTTTTCTTTTTCCATGTTATAAAAAAGCCATAAAAATAAAGCGTAAAGTTTATTCGGTTTAACTCGGTTTCAATTTAAACCGAATTTTGTTATTTCTTACCAAACTACATAAAACTGTTCTTGGAGTTGGGTCTTTAACCCTGATTAAAATGCAAATTCAAGTTGTCAAACTCTTCGTTGGGTGACAGGAGTACTTGAACGTTGAAATTTAGTGGTGTGTAAAGTAATTGTATCGGCTTTTGAATCCTCAATAGTATATCTAATATATTCAAACTTTTCTTCAATGCCTCTTAGTGTCAGATTAGTACGAAATGATTGAGAGATAAATACCATTTAGAAGATCAACTTTAGTTAAGTTGATCCTTTCAAAAATGATCAATTTCCGGTTCACATCGACATGTAATTTTGCAGTCTCTGAGATTAAAGTCACAGTTCATTCTCCTGTCAAAAACAATTCAAAAGTAGTCTTATCCAGCTTACAAAATTTGACCCAAGTATACTAAATAATGAACTAAACACTCGTACATTGCAAGTTAAATAAAAACGATTCCAACTCGCAATTATCTCGCAAAATATGAGATTGGGGAATGTATACCACTATTTCTCAATCAAAGTACCACTGCAGCTTTGGAGCTTGAACCGATTGCTTGCAGGACGCGGTTGCGTTACACGTTGGTGGTCGTGATTACCACGACAAGGTTCCGTGTGGCCGCTACCACCTGCCACCTAGAACCTTGTCTGAGTGAACCGCTCGTTCAAATAGATCGTTCTAGGGTTCCCTTTTCAATGTGATTGATGTCGGGCATTACTTATCGCGCGTTGCAACCGGTGACGTGATTTGATGCTGCCAACTTTTAGATTTTGATTTTGCGGTTTACAGTGTTTAATGTGACGTACTGTCAAGTAAGAAATACTCGTTTTTGGATAGTTGGGATTTTAGATAGACTCTGTGTATGAAAGCTGGCTTTGTGACTTTAGTTTGTGAGGGAAGTGAAAACTTTGCTCAAAGCTTTTAAGTTTAAAGGTTTTAAGGTTGGATTTTTTATCGGGCATAATGAAGGATAACACATGCATGTTATTTGGGATATTATGAAAACAGCGGCATTTTCAGGTTTTGGCTGGACAAAAATTTGCTCGTGCGTGACCAAATTATTTAATTCTCTGTTTATCACCTTGACGTGAGGTGACGTAACATATCGCTACATCTGAGTCAACAATCGAATAAATTACTATTACTTGGTAAGTACTTTGTTTGTTCTCGGAATCAACATACGGCGCCAGTGTCGATTCATCGGGTTCACTGTTGATATAAATATACTAGATAGGGTCTACGATATCAATTGACAGTGATACAATCAGATTTATGTGTAAACCGGGCCACATAGAATGATAGACGAGGAACGTAGGGTTGTTTAGCTAGCATTTTTTAATATTTTTCTCTGTTCAGCTCCTATGTTCATTATCATCATGAAGGACCCTCGTCTCTCCACTTGCCTTTATCCTGATAGTCATGGAGCAGGGTAATTAATAAGTATTTTAAATGGAACAGAAACGAAGCCCTAAAACTATTTCTATTCTTATTCCATCGATTCTGTGGTCAGTACTGATTGACGCGGTGACAGGCGCATAAATGCTCGCAGACCACTCCAGTATTTTTAGAGCAGTTGTCACAATC
Source organism: Panoquina ocola ocola (assembly GCA_018249155.1). Classification (NCBI taxonomy): domain Eukaryota; kingdom Metazoa; phylum Arthropoda; class Insecta; order Lepidoptera; family Hesperiidae; genus Panoquina; species Panoquina ocola. The sequence goes on from DWKA01002679.1 coordinate 6,725, forward strand.
CTGGCACGGAGTGAGAAATCCAAATGTCACGTTGCATATGATTTTTATTTTTCCTTTGACCAAATGATTATGTCATGTGACCAGATTGGTGAACTGTCCCATTGTTTGGTAGGAGATAAGCAATCGTAACAAGATCTTGGAGAATATAAAGGATAGGTACGAATCAATAGGCTCCATAGCCGAGCAGTTTTTGTAAGTCCGCCTTCGCACTAGTAAATGGTTTTTTTATAAATCTTGTATAATCATCAAACTTTTTAATATTTTGTTTGAGTTCTACAACAAAGAAACATCTCGGATATAATTATATACCGCGCAGTTGTTTGACTGGACGTATACAAACTGCGTAAACATTGTTTCCATCCAGAGACGTTATCGCCATAATGTGACAATCTCTTTACCATTCAGATGCATATCTAGTAGTTAGTAGTCACCGCTTCAGTAAACACCAGTGAGTAAAGTCGCATTGCGAAATGTCTCCACGCTCCCAGTGTTCCGTACCGCCTTTGTCCCTCACGTCGATGCCTATCTCACTGTCCGGGGCTGTCTGTTGGCACTGTTTTCAATCATGTCACTAAGCCTATGGTAATAAAGACTCACGATATTATGTCTCCTGCACCTGGTCTACGTCGATAGACCGAGATATATCACTGTTGTAGTCATTAATAAAATATGGTACCACATAACTTTTAAAAAATTCCATGGGTACAGGGTTGAGTCTGCTTTTTGCCAAAAACGAAACAATAGCATCACTGGTCAAAGGGTATCTTGCAATGCAATTGCTAACATTAGCCGTAGCAAAACAGTATTTGCTTCAAAACCTCCACATTCAATTCAGCGCGGCCGCCGACCGGCCAAGGTTTGATATTTCACAAATATAGCTAACGCGTACGCGATAAGCTGTTTACCCTGTTACTTTCCATTAGTTGCACAAAGGGTCACCATATTAGGCTCGGCATAAGAAAGCGAGGTAAGTGATTCAGGGTGGGCGCTCGGGGCCGGCGGGCGGTCCCACAATCGGTCCCTGGTGGGCACGCGATTTCTCGAGCCCGCTATCGCTCGTTCGGTGCAGCTTTGATTCCCCGAAGACGGGAAGGAAGTGGCCCACGTGCAGCGCCTGCGCAATCCCCGCGCGCGTTTATGGTGACAAGTGAGAGCGGGCGCCTTTGTTGTCCTGATATAGTAACTTGTGGTTTGGCTTGTTTTAGTAATTGTGGTGTTTGTTGTGGACTTCTAGCTATTTATTGTGCAGTGTAGTGTAGCTGTTTTATGAAGTACGAAGAAACATAATCATTGACAGCCATATTAAAGAGCAATATTTGAGTAAACAATGCAGCGACACGTTATTTCTTGGTGCACTCGGTCATGTCAAGTCATTTTTTTCATAACGAAGCAAGCAGATCATTTGCGAATAGTGGTGGATTCCAATTAAGTATCATTGATATTGTATTAATGACCTCGTATCACGCAAATTGGCAAGAGTCTAAAAGAGACATTTAGATGCGCAGATGTCGTTCTTTCTAAAAGACGACTACTACGCTTCTATCTCTTTCTGATTCTTGCCAATTTAAGTGTCGACTACTTACCTTCACCTTCAGTCTTCCTTCTTATAGTTTCAGAACACTACCACTTGCTAGACAATCTGACTTAAAGGTTGGATGATAGTATTGATATAGTGAACTTTTAATTAGTATTCGGCCCGCACCGCTCGTCACCGTGTCCGCACAGATGCACGCGGCGCCTGCTGCCTGGTTATTTCGAGTGTGCCCGTACTTGCGCCACTATCTACTGCACTCGTTCATTATACCCATGCAGCCCATAGAGCTGATGTCGGTTAGAAATGACAGTTTAAAAGCCCTACGTAAAATATATTTGTAATACTGTCTAATGGTTGACTGGGAGAGTATACTTTTAGTATCCGATCGGTGTTTTTCTCTACAATTGTATGGGATGTAGTTATAAATAAATAATTTGCTTTCTTTTTCATAGAGTACCTACCTAATATAAATATTGTATACAAAACCTTAGTTATCGGTCTCAGTGATGGCCTAATGCGTTGGTTGTCGTTAAATTAAATTTACGAAAGCCATTTCTGTTCGTTGTCGCACCAATTTAGTAGTTATACTGCACGCAAGCGCAACTAAGCCGGGATGTTTCCTTTTTTCTGTTATCTGTGATTCAATGGATGCTATTAATAAACGCATTTATTGTTGGGCACGGTCGCGGGTTACGGGGGCGCCTGGGCGCTTTTAATAGCCGACCCCGCCTTCCCTTCTGTTAGGTGTGTGCGCAGACTGCAGCTGATTTCGATTTTACTGCTGCAGGACTGATTGTTCATGACACGGTCTAGTAAACTTGTGGGCTTTTACTTGAGCTGTTTAATATAAGAGACGATGGCGAAGCAATTATAAAGTTTTCGTTAAGGAGGAGGATTGGCTAAAAAACTTCACAGCATGTTTTTAAATTCAGCCAAAGACAGCCAACATTGTGACTGACGCCCAGTTGTATGCATCATCATTTGTAAAGTATTCTTAAAATACAAACTTAAATCAAATGTGTTAAATAAAACAGCTTTTGATGATGAAAGCTGTCAAGTTGCAAGGAGGACAGAAATGACATTTTTCCTCATGTTTTGGTTGTCATTGATCAGTGCGTTTTGTTCTGACGTCCTCATAAGGCTCCTTTGTGAGGACGTCGGTACTTCCGCGGTGAGTCCTGAAAGTCTTGTGCCAGTTGTTTCCCGAGTGTTATGTGCCTTCATTGTTGTGCCTTACAAATGTAAAAAGTAGGTAACGTCGCGTTGAGTGTTTTTGTTCGCCGTGTCGATGTGTCGAGCGGTGCTATTGACCTGTAGACGGACGGTAGAGGAATTTAACACACGCTTAACCTAGCACACGAGACAGGTAAACTTATCTCCGAAATGAATAATCGATCTAATTCAAAATGTTTGGATGGAATATTGCAAATGTCATCCATATCGATCACTGTTTTACATATTTGGATGACCTTTTCGATCTTCAATGTAAAGATTTTGGATAAGATTTAACATTCGTTTCGGGCGTTCATTGAATCACTCACAATATCAGTTCAACGTTCAATGAATATATCATTTGTATTCATTTTCAACTCGTTTTCCACCGGTGTCTTACAAGTCACGACACCCGGGTTCGATTTCCGGCCAGAATACACTGTAGTGTCAGTCAAATGTTTGTTCTCGGGCCTTGCGTGTAACGTTTGTGTTGTCTATACCACCCACGACACATTGAATTGAAGTTAGCGTTTTTTTAGTCAAATTAAAGTCTATGTAAGCAATTGAACCTACACAAATTGCCTTGAATTATTTATTTATTTATTGGATTACCAACATACGACACAGCCAACTTAAAAATAGTAGAATAGCATAGTTATAGTCTCGTGGCAAAAGTCTGAAAGAGACAGTTAGATCCGCAGAACAAAAAGCAGAGCAAAGCGACTTCTGCGTATCTAATGTCCTTTTCTACGTCTTTCCAAGTTACTTGCCGGTGACTATACATATGAATTTTTATTTGACGACTAGTGGCCCGCCCCCGCTTCGCTTCCGGGAAAAAAATCTACTATTCATCCTAGCGTGACGTTATATAGCCTAT
>DWKA01002680.1:0-10346 GCA_018249155.1 Panoquina ocola ocola
AATCAAAATCAAAATCATTTATTCATTTGGGTGCCCCAGGCACGCTTATGAACGTCATTTTTTTAATCTACCACCATATATAGAATTTATATTATAAACATCTAAATTATTTTAATAAATCACGCTTTACACATAGCTGTGTCCGTGTCTTAGATGCCGTGAATAAACGAAGAATACGAATATGAAGACCGAGAATTGTAATAGAAAATAAAAATTTCTGCGTCGCTACTAATCAAACGCAAAGCCCGTTGAATGACAGACCGATATGGCAACCATTGCAATTCTAAGCAGTTATATTAAAACACAATATATATCATTTTACTTATTAAAGTAGTAGAATTTATTGTCATAAATTCTACCGTCAAATGAACATAAAGTTAAAAATTTTGTAGAAACCTACAGTATGCAGCGTGCGTAACACATAGTGCGTGACCCCATACCCCTGTTGGCTATGATATGTGTTGCGGAAAATTTTGTTTTTCAGCCGCCGGTAGTGACAAATGTAGTTTATTCACGGATGCCGTAACGGACAGTGATTTACCATCCGACGTTACCAAGTTTGTTTATCAAGTGACCGTACCTTAACTTAAGCTATTTTATACAGAAAAAGGTAGTGGAAGAAAGGCTCTTTGTCTGTTTTTTATATTAAGTGAGGTAGGTACTGATTTCAAATGAAGTGGGCAAGGCTTAAAGAAAATACTTAACATATACGAAATATCACCAATGGATACCTTAATGAGAAGGAAGCAATTATGTAACTTCTTGAGCAGCGGCTATTATCAGTATAAATTAATCACAAATTCCACCATGGAATACCATGAAACACTGGAAATTTCACGATATAACCTACTCAAAATTTACTTGTATTTGACAACGATGATGGAGGATGACTTGCACCCTTAATAAAGTGAGGAAAAACTCAAACCCAGAAAATGGGAAAGGTATTACGATACACTTGCATCATAAAAGTGATAAGTACTCGTATTGATCACGTATCGCGTACACCGCTCGGATATTTCCAGCGCAATATCAACACAAATCAAGCGCTCCCGACGGCTCCTATCATCGGATCTTATTTATAGCGAAAGGTGGTCGCTAGGTAATTCAAACAAAACGCACCGGCGACTATTAAACGCACGGCTCGACGACAAGTGGGCCCTATTTATATTCAACCGCTGGCCAAGGCTCTCACTAATGGTCTAGTGAGGAATACAGTGCGCATTTTCCGGGGCTACGATCGACACTTATCTAACTCACTAATGGTTTAGTGTCGAATACATTCTGCATTTTCCGGGGCTCCGATTGACACTTCTCTATTACTATTGATTTAAATAAATGGCACTTAAATACACGGCACTTAAATAAAGCTGTGATAGCCTATTGGTTTGAACGTTGGTCTCACGAACGGGAGTTCATGCGTTCAAATCCTGCATGCACCATTAATTTTCTATAAGTTATGTGTGTATTACCAGTTAATTATCAACACTTCAGTGCACACCTGAGAGTTCTCCATAATGTTCTGAAAGGTGTGTGAAGTCTGCCAATCCGCACTCAGCCAGCGTGGTAGACTGTGGCCCGTACCCGTCACATTGTGAGAGGAGACCTGAGCCCAGCAGTGGGACAGGTATGGGTTGTAATGATGAATACACGGCAACAATTTCACACGCTTGTATTTTTTGTTGTTTTTATTAGAATGAATATTGTTGCGAATTATAAATTATCTCTTTATTTATCTGTCAAATAAAATTACATTCTAGTCGCGAATCAAATCAGGGACCGCTTTGTAGCCAATCTGTCTCACTAACTATCTTTATTCGATAGTGGGAATGAAGTCCGAGATGGTGAATTTAGTAAAAATTAATTTAATCTCTTCTTAACGACATTCCCATATTAATATGTGGATAGAAGCACCGATACGGGCAAACTAATCCAAATATTCGCGGCGCGCACAAAAAAATACGAACTGTGTCCTACGTGCCGGAGGTTGTTTATAAGATAGGCTTATAACTAAATATTCAATTCAATATACACACCGAAACAATAATATAATCAACAAAAGCAGAACTTAAGTCCATCAGTGATACCTATGTGGAATGTGCATAAATAAAATTTCGAAATTCAATTTGAATTTAAATAACAAATAACATTAATGTATCCTAAATACAAACCGGTTTGAACATGACATAAATCCTGGATATGAACACAAAAATACGGCATAATAATAATATTAGCGAGCCCGCACGCGTTCATTAAAGTACCCATTCACCTCGCGATCCCTCGCGCAAACGTCATAAGTAATAAAAAGTAAAATCGAAAAAATCAAATAATAAGAATGACCGTTACGCCGCTGGCGCCCTCTGTTAATTCAAAAGCAGTTATTTGCTGAGCCGAATAAAATAAATAGCACGAAGGTATAGGTGGGTTGAAATTAAAACTTGAAGTGGAACAATAGTTTGGGGGTAAGTCGGGGCGCATCCCCCGTGGCCGCGGGCGTGAAGGGTGCACGTGGGGGCGATTGAGAAGCACCATTCAATTTTTGAATTGTTAATCATATGCGTAGTACTAAATCTTGTTCACATGCGTTAAATGAAGGTACGGAAAATTACTTTATTTTTTTAACTCTTTAAAATACCATGGATGCGGTGCTAGCGATTGCTTGTCTGTGTGTTACGGTAGCTTGATTATTTTATAGTACACTGTGGAATATTTAATATTATTTTGGACTTTAAAGCCAGTTATTTCTTTAATCATTATTTATTTCTTATTTAGCAAATACCTTTGGCGTCGCCGATGTCCATGGGCGGCAGTAACCCCTTACGTAGTACAGAGATAGGTGTAATGCTTTTAAAAAATATAATTCCATAACCTATTGTGCGTAGTTCTAATAGTGTATCACCAGCTCTTTTTACTAGTTCTAATTCAGTTTGCCAAATCTGACCCAAACAAAAATAATAACAGACATTGCAATTCAAATTACAGTTCACAAAATATTTGCCCACTTCATTGTACGCACTAACTTGAGTAACTAAACTGAAATCATGTTATACATAATTACGTACACGCTGTAAATATAGACACTCAGAAAATGTCCTGTCAATTATTAAATCCAAATAAAAGCACAATCAATATAAAGTTATTGCAGAGTGTTTATCTCATCATCTCGCACGGCCAGGTGGCTATGGCTGGCAATCCGGTTACCGCCGGTCTCCAGGTATGCCGGATTATACAGGGGCGCTCGGCTCGGCGAGGGCGAGTGGCGATGTGTTAGGGGATGCATGCGAGGGAATTTATCTCGGCTATTTTATAAAATGCATATAAATATGTTCTAAATTGTACGATTCCATTGATGTCGTAAAGAAAGGATGAGAATAATAAAATTGTTACGAGATTCGTGAAAGTGTTATCGTCACGGTCACCTCAGTATGTATGTAGGTATGTTAAAATGTATGTTATGTATGTACTATGTAGGCAAAGTAAATAAAATTATGAGTCTAATTATTAAATTGCTTTAATTTTAATAAGTCATAAAGCTTAATAAGAGAGTTTTACCACAGGTTTACTCCGTACTTTTGTATGTTGTCCAACAAACTTTTATTTTCTAGTCAAGAGCATGAAAAAAGTTCAGTAGGTGCTGTTAATTATTTACATTTCTGTTGCCATGAAATCATATTTTTACAAATAGGCGATTCACGTTGTTCTTGTTTATTATCAGCTAGGTATACTTAGATAAGAACCACAAAAGTTCCGCTACTCGCCACTCGGCGCGCCACTGTCGCCACCCACGCGGGCTTCAGCTGAATGAACGTATTGGCTCAATTCCATCAAGGTAGGTGTGTTTTCAATTCATGCTCCAACTATACAGTGGTTTTATGACCGTCTCCGAGAAGCGCTTTATGATTAAAATTTATTCCTCCTTTAACAACTACGTTGTAGGCACTAAAACGATTTTATAATTTTTACGACTCTATCCGACAAACTAGTTCACCTGGGAATGGCGGCCGTACGCACTGGTGACTAAACGTTGCAGTTATTTCTTATTATTTCATAATACAAGCATTCAAACAATATCTCACAATACATAGGTACAAAAAATTACAAAGGTAGGTAGTAAAAAATACAACCTAGGTACGTCTCGCGCTCGAATGACTTGGATTTGAATTGAATATTTTAATGACATACCTATTTTTTGGTTATTGTTTATTATAAGCTTTTGTTTGTTGCAAGGAAACATTAAAGTTTTGTTACTAACAGTCGCACTTCGAACTCGAGATCATTGAATTGCAAGGCCATCATAGTTATTTACAAATGAAGCTCGCCAACCTTAGTTAATTATAATACATACCTAATTATTTAATTATAGTAAAATATAAGCAATAACTAAATATATTTTCATATTATCATTTCATTACACCGATCAACGCCCTATTAAATGATTAAATCGAACGCATGTCCCACCTCAAACTTTTTACATTAATACGCATTAACGATTACTTTCGACGGCAGATGTTAATAAGTAAGGTACAACCAACAACTCAATTAAAGTCAAACCTGCTCGATACACGCTCGTCCTTCGACCCTTCACATAAGACTTACAATCGCTTGCACATTGTTCTTACAGTATATTGCAAAATGTTTCACAGAGTACACCGTTCACAAAAAGTAAAGACAAATAACAACACGGCTCGTGGCTATCGCGACTCTTATGTCGAGGTATTAACGTCGATTTTCGCTTGTAATCAAAGTCAAAAGGAGCGTTTAGTAAAGCAAGCGTACTTTCCTATGAACACAGTCGGTGCCAGTTGACACAAATAATCAATTAATACACCCAGTCGCGGTAATTAGTCGCGAGTCGCACCTCGCTGGTTATGATTAAGATGAATCTTCGGGACGGCGGCATACAACATCCTGCCAACGGTGACGGCCGATGTAAACATAATTATATGACGAACAATGTATTACAATTTATTGTTCCTTTAATATTTATTTTAATTACACATTTATAAAACGCTATCAAACGAGAAAAGCTCTTGTACATAATAATTATATGTATGTATATCTAACATACATACATTTTATTGCATTTGTGTACGTGCAGATGAATTGTATGAGGTATAGAAACATAGTAAGTATACTTAGGAGTATAATGTAGTATTGTTATCTTCCGAATGACGTCGTCTGAGGGAATGGAGTGAAAATCTTACAAAGGGAACTTGTTTACCTCTAATTAATATCCGTAGGTGAGAACAGCGATAGTGTAGAGACTTTTATATTATCCATATCTGGATAAGAGCTCCAACTTGTGACCTTAAAATTTATTTATAACATAATCTTTTTCAAGAATACAACTGTAGAATTATTAAGATGTACGAATACATATATACTGTAATTTTGTTTTCTTACCAATTAAAACATAGATAAATGTCTTGGCTAACTAAATGCATGTTGTAGTATGTAGGTACATGATTGATTTTGAAAAGTTTTTAAGCATTAAGGTAAAATTAATTTTATTCTTATGGAATAAAATTAATTTCAGGATGTAAGGATGTATATTATTGTAACTATGACTTTAAGGCTTTGTAATTTCCATTTAGGAATTAATTTTATTGATATTAAATTAAGACGATTATTATTTGCATTTAAGAATGTTATTTCAAACAAAATTTAATTTTTATTTAAGTATGATTGTCGTCAATGTGAATTAATGATGTACCTATTATTAATTTTAAATAGGTAATCACGGTATGAAAATACACAAATGTATAACCATTATATTTCTTAAACATCGTAACATATTAAAAGGCTACTCCACGCCACCTATAGCCGACAAGATGTAGAGAATGACATCAAGCCATTAGCGGCAGAGCAACTCCCTCGGATGTACTCCGCTGTCTGTACTGACGGATGTAAAGTTACTCTGAAAGTGTTTAGCTCCGCGAATCTCAACTCGTTATGAGGTTATTAATACCCGCACTAAAAATATTGAGTGCGTTCAATCATGTTGATGCGTAGTTGGCGGTCTTGTTGTTAATGGTCGTATGATAAATTGTATTCGTCCTAGGTTTGATTCCCAGAGAGGTACAATATTTAATGATGAATAGTTGTATGTTTAGTAGAGCATAATCCACCACGCTGCTCCAATGCCGACTGGTGGAGAACTAATAAACTTTTAAGTTACCAACGAAATATGAATTTTTTTAAAGTCAAAGAGATTTTATTTATTAGATAAGTCTACAACGAATAATAAATATTTACTTGCACTTTACACCTTTATAATACAATTTTAAAAAACGAAATTAGTAGAATAACAATCCGGCACTGTGACCGCATAAGCAGAATAATTTTATTAAAGTGTCATCAAAGATAAAGGCCGCTACCAGGTTGCGTTAATCAACCCCGAGTAATGAGGGTGTCTTGAAGGGCGGAATCAATTAATGAATATTTTACTCCAACGGGATCTTAATAAACGATTCGTGTCCGGATTTTTGGGGATCGACCGGGATTTCCGCCGTGATTTATCGGTTCCTGTTAAAAGGAGTGATTGATTTAAAATTATTTGATAGAGATCCATTTGAGGTGTTTTGTTTATTGTTTGGGAAGAATAGATGTAAATAATTATAGTCCCGACTATGTTTATATGTTTTAAGAGTATTTAAAAAATTCATATTAGGGATATAGGGCACCTCGTAAATTATGCTTTCTTTATAACGGCGATTGATAAGTATAAAAACAAATTTGTTTAATATATTATCGCGCTCGAGCCTTTACATTAGAAATAGTTTTATATAGTTTTTCCTAATATTTTTTTCTACTGTACACTGGATCATTGAAATAGTGTTACAATAAATCATTAAATCTCCTATGCTATAATACAATTTTCGATTTGAAAATCATACTGCCATAGGACGTTGAAACTGAGCAAAAAACATTAGATACAGTTTGATTAATATCGAAATTCAATATAAATTAAAAATTAAAAAAAAAATACTATTGCATCATTGGCTATTGGCTTTTAACGTGTTTTAATTTCACTTCTTTTCTTTTCTAAATCAAGAAAAGATTTGAATAGATGGCAACGTAGGGGCGCAGCTGTCAAACTTTGTTACGTTTCAATTTCAACCTTAAAAAGTTTGTATTAAGGTGCATCGATAGTTCAAAGGGAGTGCACGTAAAGTGGCAGAGTCTGCTTTGAAAAATAAATTAGGATGTCAAAGAGAAGTCACCTGAGAATTCTATATTTTACGAGGCTCTTTTAAACGCAAAACCCATGTAACATGACGAGGTATAAAATATTAGTCGCCGCTCACAGATCACTCGGAGCGAAAGACATTTGAACTTTTATTAGCTTTTCATGTTCTATTAATATTGGGTTGAAAGAGAAATGCGAATGTAATTTTTTTATGTCAGGATATTCGGCTCGATGTTGTTACATCAAGCGGTGTTTAGACAATTTGTATGAAGTTATAGACTCGATTATTTTATAGAGATAAGTATGACATTTATTTCTTCGCTATTAACTTCTATAAATAAAATTACGATTTGATCCAAAAACTCGTAAAAATACAACGAAATCTGTTTTATTTAAGACTTCATTCTCAATGTAGAGTCTAGGTAACTAAATTGTGATAATTTGTAAACACCATCAACTACGAATATAAATATACAACCACTCGTGTTTAGTTAATAGCGAGCCTATTTATTGAAGATACGAGTACCTTCTACCAACGTGTTTTTTATACAAACCCTTGTCACTACCACTAATTACTATAGTAATACTCTCCTCGTATTTTACGAAGCGCTATCGCGAGGCCAATTGCTGTGCAGCTAAATAAAAGTGGATTTTCCCAAAGAGTGTAGTTCGAATGATAAATATTTTAAAGTATTTCTTTAAGTGAGAACTTTAAGCTGTTTTAATGAACAATCTGCGGGGCGCGGTTTGACGGTAATCTTTACAAATGGCGCTCGTTGCCTGGAAAGAGGGTATCGCAACAACCGAGTTTTGTTCGCTCTGACCGAGGTATGTGATGTGTACGTACAGTGCCAGAAATAACCTATCGCTATTATAACCATATATATTTTTATCTATACTAATATTATAAACTTAAAGAGTTTGTTTGTTTGTTTGCTTGAACGTGTTAATCTCAGGAACTGCTGGGCCGATTTGAAAAATTCTTTCAGTGTTAGATAGCCCATTTATTGAGGAAGGCTATAGGCTATATAATTATATATCATCACGATAATAACAATAGGAGAGGAGCAGTACATACTATTTTCTTCTCGAGGCGAAGCGAGGGCAAGCAGCTAGTTGTTAAGTTCAGAGGCTAATTGGTAACATAAGCTATGTTTCACCACGAAAAATCCTTTCATATCTATGGGAAGAATCATTAAGTTGAGTTAGTACATTTGTATGGACAATGTTGTCTTTACTATGTTTTTTAAAAGCCTGCCTGTAAACATCTGAACCGGATGGTTAGCTTTTTATATTTTTTCCCTTAAAATTTCGCACCGTGTGCAAGCTACATTAGCACGTTGGTTGCGGCAGCGGTGTGCTTAGATAACTATTGTATTGTGATGTTGGAATGGATTACCTAATATATTGTGAAGTTACTCACTTGAAGCAATGGTGTTGTCGTTACGGGTCCAAGATTTACGTGTTAGTTATTTACACATTTGATGAGATAGTCTACTCAGTAGCAAATTAGCAATAGGTGCATCTTCATCAAAATATTCTGAACATACTTCAAGTCACATTGGGGTGGGTTATGAATTGATCAACGCTTTGATTAGAAGGCAGGTATAATCGGCTGTACAGTAGGTACTAATTGTAGTGATATATGGTACTATTACTTATTTACTTTCAGGATTGCGATCAACTTTTCAGACAAAAAATCGCTTTCCTGCTGTTAAAATAATAGGAAAATTGAAATATCTATTAATTCAGATTTATTCGGTAAATATAAATTTCCTCTTTTACTATCGTCGATTTGTTGTCCACATTGTTGTCATCTATACCTAAACGATTAACGTTATAAAGCCGTTCTCTAAAACATTGATAAAGTAAGTGCCCTAGGGGTGTCCCTTGGTGCACTCCGGCGTCAATACCGCTCCCGCTGAGCGCTGCCTCCCGCGGTCAGCTCGCTAATGGCTATTATGGTCACTATTCACCATCAGCTCAATACCGGACTCCACTGATGAGGCTTTTATCATGTCGATCAATTCAAATAACTGGATTGGCTTTTAAATGGACTTTTAATTTAGCTGAAAGAGAAATTAGCTTTAAAGCAGTTGTTAATTGTTATGGTCTCAAAATTTTGTGAACTTCGATTTTTCTTTATTAATTAAATGAAACAAACTTTACAAATTAAATGAAACAAGCTGTGATATTACTTATAATCTTCCTTAAAAACAACACAAATTTAAATATTTTCAAAATTACTATTTGTCAAAAAGTATTGTATTTACAGATATATTTTTTTAATATCGCTGAATAGTTCGCAATATTAACTTTATCGGCACTAAATGAAGTTTTCCTTTTCCATTTTCAATCCTGCCAATTGAATGATCTCGACGCTGTGTGCCGTAATCAGGTTTATTAACTGAGAGTGCGACCTACTTTTCAGGTAGTAACTAACTGGCACTTAAAGATTCTATAATTATAAAATCTGAGCAGTGATAGCTTAGTAATTTGAAGGTTGGTTTCTTGAACGCAAGGTTTTGAGTTCAAATCCTGTACTAACTTTCAAAAAATTATGTGCGTATTATAAGTTTATTATCACATGCTTCGCTGAAGGAAAACATCGTGAGGAAAACAACTTGCACCCCGGAAAGTTCTCCATAATATTGTCAAAGGTGTGAGAAATTTACCAATCCGCACTTGGCCAGCGTGGTGGACTATGGCCTGTACAATTCGCATTGACAGAGAAAACCCGAGCTTAGCAGGGGACAATTATGTATTGTGATGATGAAGAAATATTACTGTTATTCATTCAGTTTGGAAACAAGTTACAAAACACAAATCTATTTATGTTTTAGAATAAAAAAATTGTAAATGATTTTACTGACAGCATGAGTCGATCACCTATTTTGAACCGTGATCCAACCCAAGCTCTGGGCGTGTGAACTATTTGTTTTCATTTTTTTCACGGAGCTGTTGATTTTGGACGTAATGACGACGTACTGAACGAGTCGGTTTTAAACATTGGGATTCCGTACTGATGTTAATTTTATTTCACTAAGTTACCAGGAAACCAATAATAATGTTAGGGATTTTAATACAAATCGATGGGTTATTGGAACAATGTCGCAATATCCATAGTGACAGTTTTCCGATTAAGCCATATTCGTAATCT
>DWKA01002681.1:0-10346 GCA_018249155.1 Panoquina ocola ocola
CCGGCCGGGGCAGATATTTATGTGACAGATAAATATCTGTTCTCGGGTCATGGGTGTTAGTGATGTGTTATTTGAGTTTCGTCCATGCCACTCGCGACACAGGGAAATCCTACTGCGGGGGTATGGGTGTGTAAGCGTTTATTTCATTTTATTTTTTAATTAATTTTTTGTATCCCGTAATAAATTGTGTCTGTCTCTATGTATATTGTAATTACATTCGAACAGGTGAGTTGAATAAGTTAGATATCAAAGCTCATATACGTCTGCAATACCAGATATCTTATCTTTAACACTGTAATAACTCATACTAAAGATTAAACTAGCGTTTAATCAATTGCAAGTTTTCAATAAAATGTATTTAAAAATCGAGTGCTGTACTCGTAATAACACATTTAAAACCCGCTTTAAACTCTTGATGATGGAACAGGTGATTCTGTAAGTTAATCAATAATAAATCAGAACGAACTTACATCAACCCGCACGCAAAATTGACAACGAAACATCAATATCATACGAATGTGACATTTTGATATGGAACCATTTGCGTGATTACAATCGACGCAGTGGCCCACCCTCCTTAGCTGGTTCAACTTCCCCCTACAACTTTTCCCTCGATAAAGATTGACATCGCGGCTTTTAAATTTCAAATTATCCTAACTCCAAAATTAGCTGACAAAGTAACGTACGCCTTATGACAATCACGATATAATCCATTTTCGGTTACAGCTTTCAAATTTTAGCGTGTCATCGCAAGAAAAGATTGCAGGAGAAAGCACATTAGTGGGATATCACTGCTGGTAGAAAAGAGCATGTCGCTTTATGTACTCGCCGCGATGTCTTCGACGTAAACTTCGATTTAACTAAATTTAATATTAAGTAAACATTAGGTATCGGTGTCGTCTTTACTTTTTGGTTTTAGAAGACGTCTATGATGTTCCTACTGTTTTTATTTTAACATTATTTTCAAAAAGCCTTGGTTCCATTATGTTTACAGATTATTAAGCCACATCCGAAGCAAACAGCGAAGAGAAATATTACCTGAAAACCTAAATATAATGAGGCTTAAACAAAGTTAGGATGTCATGGCGACAAAGTTGCAAAAAGGAGTCGTTATACTGTTCAGGTTAAGAATAATTCTATTACTGCTGTTACGACCGATTTGCAACCAGTGAATATCACAGCACGGCGCGTACCTACGCCTCACCTAAATCTATTCGTGAGCTATAAAAAATGTAGAACGTAAAATATTTGACGTTGATTATTTTTAATTTTTAAATCCATATTGAATTGGTAAAATGAGTGAAGGGTACGTGTTGTATAATTATAAGTAGTAAATAACAAAGGCGACGCTATAGCGACTTTTCCGCTGTATAAAAAGAAATTATTTTGTATTTATAAAAGCCTAATTTAAAAACACGATTTCCTAATTAATAAAACATTTAAGAGTTCAGTTTTACATGAGTTCAACCGTGTATAAGAAAGTATTGATTCAGGATGAGTAAAGTATTTATAAGTAGCTTATATTGTAAATAACCGTCTTTATGGAAAGTAAATTATTTTTCAACTATAAACTCAAGGACGTCGCTTCGACGTATAACAAAGTTAAGGCACCGAGCAGCGCTTCGATTTTAAACCAAAATTTTTACCGTGTCATTCTCACATAGTTAGGAAACTTTGTGATTTATATGTTGGAGAAACACTCGCTTTAAGAAGACTAATTTAACCTTTGACGTCTAATATTAAGACGGATTCGATAGACTTTAAACTTAAAAAGTTATTTTGTGTGTAACGGTTTTGTATTTGTAGGAAGGGGGAGGTCGCTTACGACTACTTTTTGGATCGATATAGTAGCGCGTATGTGTCACTGTTTTTGGCTGATATTATTATTTGCAACGGGCAACACTAGCAACACAACATCGCTAGTTACACGCGACTTTTGTACCTCAACATGGCTTCAACGGGTTATTCCCGTTGGCTCCCATTCCCATTAGCACCCGTCCCACTGGACCCCAAATTCCGATTTGACAGATAACGTCAAAAAAAATTAAACATTGCTTAAAAGTCGTAGACGTCTGTTTTCTGATAGTAGCGATGCAATTGGCGTAGTTACGTGGATTAAAGAAGACGATTGTTGACAGTATCGCAACTGTGTCGCGACAGTTGCGCATCCTAGTGGGCCGTGGTCACTCCACCTTAGGTAGAAAACTACTTAGTCCAGAAGGTGGTCAAAATATCGTATCATAAACATTTTTTTGTTATGCGTGTATATTCTATCTAGCTAACCTTTTGTTGTAAAAGTGAATAAATGATTTATTTGTTTATTTTCTTTGTTCCTTAATACACATTCAATGTAGGATAGTTTATTAGTAAATGTACCTAGAATATTGATAGACGAAGCGAGTGTCTTGTCAGTGTAATATAATATTCCTAACTGAAATCTAATAAGCAAAGTAACAGCCCGAGCTAAGGACAAGAAAGTTTAATGACGCGCACTCGCAGTAACTAAATTTATTTACGTGCAGGCGACGTAAGTGTCAGAGGACGTTAACTGGGACCGCATCATTTGCTGTTCAGTCGGCACCCACACTCTAACTCCTCCTAATTGGAACGAATTTGGCTCCAGGTGCAACACTCGACTTGGCTCAAGATTAGGGGCGAGCAAGATTTGCAATACCAAGTATATTTCGAGCATATTTGGTACATGTTACCCGCCGTTCCCCTTGAAATATTCGATGTGCAACGCGCGACTTGCGGCCCTCCCGTCACCCACGTGCGCTCGCTAACTAGAATTAAATTAAGAACAATATTTACCCTCCGCCGAGATATATGATATTGCGCAGCTAAGCTCCAGTTAATGTTCAGTGACGACTTATGTATTCACATTCTTAGAATAATCCGGTTAAGAGGTTCTACGCGGCCTTAATTAGAACACTACTTGATACAAACTAAAGAGTGAGTCGTCGTTGTTAAAGCAATACGTTTGTTCTCCAGCGAAAGAATCTCACTCAGCTCACATATGAATCCTTAAAGTACTCTATTAATCAAAAACAAAGTACAAATATGCTGCATCATGATCGGAAAACACTTGACACAGATTGTTTATGGAGTAGGATTTGTTTAACGCCCGCAGAGACAAGCAGTAATGAAACCCGCGAGGGAGGCTCGACAAACGTCATTACTGGGCCACGCATAAATATGCAAGGCAGGTAACGCACATTTTCATGCGACGTCGCAAGAATTTTATCGCTCGTTTAATTCCGTGAGAAAAATGGGATTCTTGTCGGTGTAACACGAGACAGACGATTGCGTGGGAACCAAACCGCTGCCCGTCGAGCCTCTTCTCACCTAAGTGCAACCAGAGTATATTTCCCCCACTTTGTTAGATATAAGTTTCTCTTAAATACCGCCGTCGAAAGCGTAAACGGAAGGGAAGAGACGTAATCTTATCCATCAGACTAACCTTATTCGTTTGGCGCTAATGTGGGCGCTCGGTGTTGTTAGACGTCCGCCTATTAACGTGTGTTTTATTCATTGCCTTTTCCTGCACTATGTGTTACACGTCCGCTTCAATTGCCGGGAAACTTAACGACATACTTCTTTTTCCTATTGCCCTGTTAATTTCGTTAGCAGGTCGTTTAATGTAGAGCGAGAGATGATTGTGAAGCGAAGTGTTTAATGGCTTCGTGATTTCGCAGTCTTGCTTACAATTTGAAAAAATATTCCTACCTACCTAATGAGATCATAAAAATCTATATGAAAATCTTACGCATAGTTTGATTTTCGCCTAACAAGCGAGCTTGTTTAATATATGTATAGATAATAGAAATACACATCAACTAAAGCAATTAATAAGGTTGCTGACAAACTTAGTAATTATCTGAGTGGAAATGATTTTAATAAAATAAAACATTTTGTTTCCCGTAGTAACAAAAGAGCCAAAAAGAGAGCCAACAAAAAAGTCAATTTTTTAAATATTTATCTTTATTAGTACATATTATTTTGTTTGCAGAAAATTCTAGATACTAGATAATATTAACAATTTAGTAATATTATTTACTATTACTTAAATATAAGTGTAAATCGATTTATACACACCTAATCCACTCAAAAACGTACAGCATATTTTATCAATTTGTTCTAGTTAATATACAGCAAACTTTACAATATTCTATTTATTTTTTATAAAAACATTTGACGGCTATTAGAGAATTCATCATTACTCTTAAAAGGGTTTACTACGAGTATAGTCTCAGACAACAAAACTTCTGGACGATAAATGCAAAATGCTCGTCTACAAGACGACATTAAATGAACTCACGGTTCCTAGAGTTCAAAGATCGAGACAGTACGCATTAGATACAAACATGAAGTTCAGATATTCGCAGTCAAAACAGAGTTAGGGCGCTTTGTACAGTCTGCGCATGTCACTCTGTTAGTGTATTATTTATTAACTCGCAACTAGCTTTCAATGCTACTTTATTCCATTGTGCAATTGTATCTACCCCGGCTTCTGATGTCCGAGTCTTTTTGGGAAGTTAGTTACGATCTGACACAACAGCGAGAAACTTTTCGCACGTACCATGAATATGACTGTCAGCCAAATGTAAACAGAGACCGAAATACTTGGTGTATTATTTTGTTCACAAATCCTGACATTCTGAAACGAAATGTTTATAAAGTAAAGAAATACGGATGCAAATTGTTTGCGCGGTTTAAATCTTTTATGGTTAACTAAAAAGCCAAGTTATTGTTCCGGCGTGAATACAAGTAAGTTATTTATGTGAAGTTATACATTTACGAGTAGGATGTTGAAGTTTGGGTAAGTTTAAATATACTTGGATTGTGTCTTTGAAATAATTAAAACCTGGGACAAGGATAACCTTTTTTAGTAAATAGCTGATAAACAAGCCAGTAATTTGACTTGTAGAACAAAGGTAGTGAAATGGTACCTGTAAGTGGTAGATTAAGTGGAAAACTTGGATATTGCTAAGATTATGGAGGGTGACAAAAATCTAAACATGTGTACACTATTATTATTGCCTCGTACAATAATCAATAATCAGGAGGTACTAGCGCAATGAGCAGAGGATGTTGACCATAATTGAACAATGGGAATTCCCATAGGTACAAAGGAACCATTATAATAATAATATGTCCTCAATAAAAAACTAGCTAAGAGCGACTAATACACATTACACATCCTATACCAGTGGACCAAGTAGAATGAAAGGGTCATTGATGAAGTCGCAGGCTCATGAAAAACATATTATTATTACCCTTACTTACTTACATTAAAATAAGCGCCCACGTGTGTTGTTACTACTTAAATTTTCCATACTCATGAATAAATTGTTAAATAAATAAACAACAAGCAGAGATGCGCATCCCAGAAAGACGCATATATGTAAAATCAGCCACAAACAGAAACTTGTCTACGTTTGCGAATTCAGCGGTGTTATTGGGAGACCCGTGCTAGTAAAGGACTCTATATTAAGCATTCCTGTCCCCCCAATCTCTTCAGGTGGGCGCGGGACATACAGTCAACTTCAACTTATTATTTCGGGGCCGCATGCGAAGCGTTTGTTTTTCTTGTATCTACGCGTGCAATACACTTACATAGGTAGGTAGGTACATATATTTCATTCCTTTATTAAATTCCCTGAGTGGTTCTGTTCTTAAATGTGTTATTTCTATTTATATTTCCCTCCAGCTGCATGCTTATTGAGCGAATGACGAGATTCGTTCGCATGAAAGGCACATTCTGTTATCGAAATTACGTTCAGGATTTGCAGATTTGCAAGCATTGTACTGCAGGGCTATCTCAACTGTGAAAGCTCATTTTGTACCGGCGTTTGAATCGTTCATCATTAATGAACTCGTTATAACGTTAATTGTTGCTACAATCGGCCACAACGTGGCAATAAAACGACATTAAAAATGTACGTACAGCGTTTAAAGATTGCCATTTCGCGGTACTCGCGTGCGGCCGATTTACGAAAGCTACTGGCCCCGTGCCCGTTAAACGAGATTACGGTTGAAAAAAAATCAACAGCTCTTGGCGTTATGAGTTAATTTTGGAAGAATAACGCGGGCGTCGGTTAGTGTTTCCCTTTATTTGGTGTTCCGGCCGTTCGGTTTGTTTAAACGAGTAATCCAGTGCAAAAACACGTAGTCTACATAATGTAGTGGTCGCGCGCAAATGTGTGTTGTTTGCGATGGCACCCGCGGGTAATTGTTGGGTGATAAAAATCACTCAGTGTTTTCGTAATAACCGCTAGACATTACCGTTTGCCGCTAACGATAAATACGCGGCGTTTTGAGGATTGGATTCGCCATACGGCTACCCGACGGACTATAATGCGCGCGGTCGTAAGCCACATGCATGCAACCAATGTTTATTTGGCAGCTTTATCTCTTTAGTAAAGACCCCGTTATTTCGTACGACCTTTCTTGAAACACGAAACCTTTTTTGCGAAGTCGTGCTTAGATAAGTAGCCGCTTAAATGGGGCTTAAGTACTCCGACTGTAGTGTAAATGTACGAGTATGTTCTTGTTTTTGTAAATATTTTATAAAATAAAATTGTTACTTTTTATCTCTAATATTCTTTAGACTGTATCTACTTGATTTGTTACCTATAATAGATATACTATTACGTTTTTACTAAAGCCTTACTAATTATGTTTTATATTTTCGTCCAGGTACATTTTTGATTACCTGTGCTTTCTCGTGGAACGGATTGTAAACATTTTAACATGCTTATATCTAATTAATCTTCCATTCCCCACTGATAGTTACTAAATCCCTCTATCGTCGATCAAGCAAGTGAGAGGCCTTTGTTGCCACAGTACGTGGATAGATGGCGCTGATATTGATAGGCTACAACATAGCTACAGCGTAGCTACACCGTAGCCTGATATAAGGACGACATAAACAGATAAATACTTAAATTCATTCATCCACATTATTGACTAAAACTATCATATTCAAATTATTAAAGTTAGACAGTTAGATATTTCATTTTCTTCTAATTGACTAAACGGAAAATGATAAGTTACAAAACTTACTCAATTCAAAACAAACTACGATACAGTAAAACCACAATTCTTTACAACGCGTGCGCGCCAATTTTCAAAGGTGCCAATAAAAGAAAAAATTAAGTCTGCGTAGCGAGCGCGCCGGTCTCAGACGTGTTTACAAGTTATGCAATAATTCAAAGAGCGTAATACAGCAAATTTATGCAGTTGCACGGTAACACACTTCAATGGCTGCATTGAAAAGCATTTTATTTCCATGGACGGCGGCGACTATGTACCTACTAAGTCGCGTTTTCGAACAGACTGCATCGAACGTGTTAGGTGGCAATGCGAATTTATGATCATTTGAATTAAATGCGTCGAACTCGGACGTGATTTGGGAATGCGCGTTGGAATTCAATTAAGAGCTTTTTGCACTTGACTGCTCTATGCAGAATTATGAATAAGTACTTTCCATTTGAAAATCGAATAAAGTTCATTGCGAATGCTTCGTATCTTCTAATAAACATTTGCGAATTGAAAGACTTTTAAAGTTATTTTGAACGTTGTTTTTGCGTGTGGTTATTTTTTTGTGCATGCTCTTGGTAATTTTTTTATTTTGGTAGCATTTTATGTAAATGAAATGTAACTTTATATACAGTCGTGTATTATATTTTTCCCCACATAATATTTTGTCCCACGACAATTAATGTTTTTTTGTAGTATAAATGTAGGTCTTTAAATTTTTTTTAATATTATATTTTTATATTATAAGCAGACAAACAAACAGACGGGTCACAATAATTACGGTCTAATCCATTGTTGTAAATATTTGATGTATTTGTAAAAAAAATGACATGGATTTAAAAACATTTTAGCTTTATCAGTCAACGCAATAATCGCTGAACGTTGAACATCGTTTAACAGTGCCTAATAAGTCGTTTTTCCAACTGCAGATTTGAGGCGGCATGCCCCATCATGGGTTAATGATAATGAGAAATAAATGCACCAAGTTTAGATGAAGGAGTGCAATTAACGGAGATTTACACTTTATTGCTTAGTTCAGATTTTCTCTTACAGATTTTTATCTCGTATCAAGTTTCATTCAATTATACGAGTCTGTCATAGATACTTACTTTTTATACTCACGGAGTAATTTGACAAGCTGATTTCAAAATTATTGTTGACTGTTTTTTAATAAATGTTAGGACAACTTATTATTTTTCTATCGATTAATTATGTTTAAATATTTTTTATCCCAGAGAATTTTTTACAGAATATAAAATTTGATATGTAATATATTTAATAAGCTTTTCTTGCAAATCAGAAAATATTGTTAAGAAGATATATCTTACCAGTCGCAGAACATCGTTATTTATTAAACTGTAAATAATCTTTAATAGTTTAAAGAAACTAAAAAACACGCTTAATTTTATCAAATTAGTGTATTGTCATCGGTCCTCAATAAATCTTCAAAGTTTGAACGAAATCTGGCCGTTTAAAGTGGGTCAAACTCGCGCCCAAAGAAATCGGTTACAAACATACAGGTGAAGCTAATAAAAAGCGTGTAAAAAAAGTGTTTGTAGGTACAAGATATTTGTTAAAGAGATTTGAACCTTTTATCCATGAGGTAGGTATTTTATCCATGAGGTAGGTATTTTATCCATGAGGTAGGTACGATACCAAAAAGGGACATTTTAAAGCTTCAACTGATACGTTTTCCCGTCTTAAGAACTTAACAAAAGTCTGATTTAACCACTGTATACGTTACCTGAGTCACACCGACCAGAAGCATCAGGAATATTTGAAACATCGACCATTTCAGCACTCTGCGGACAAACAGATCATCATAATACACTTAACCACATTAAAAAATTATGTATTCAAATAATTATATAAATTATATCAAACAAATAAGGTAAGGTTATCAAAACTTTTCAAGGAACAGAGATTAATCGGGTTCATTGACTTCCCTATTCTTAGTTTGATTGCATTTAAATATAACATTACAGAATCTTAGTGTATAGGCACGTGTCGGAGGGCATGCAGTTTCCAGGGGGGGGCATCACATCTCGCGTGTCATGAGACCACCATTAGCTAATCGGCTAATAGTCCAAGTATAGCTCAGGCCAAACAACTTGGCAAGCCGTAAGAAAGAGACAGATAGATGCGCAGAAGTTCGTTTTGAAGTTTTAGAAGAAGAAGTTTTGAAGTTTTTTTTGTTTTTCTCTTCTCCGCCTGGCCAAGATGCTTGGCCTAACTTATATCTCAGTATCTCTCACCGGTCGCACATCTCCTCGGCGAGGTTCCGGTCGCGCGCCTCGTGCGCCGACAGCAGCTCCTGCAGCCGGCGCGCTGCCGACACGTGCTCCTTGACGCGCCACACCGAGTCCGATATGTCGCGCACGCGCATCAGGTACGTCTCCGCTGAGGCGCCTGTCACAAATAAATAATGATAGACACTCATAATCATCGACACCAGCGGTCGGCAACCCTCGGCCCGCGGGCCACTTGGTTAATTCCTCTTTATTAAATTAAATGTTCAAAAAGTTCTATGATTAATACCGCCTATTGTATATTTTGCTAACTTGCGGCCCCACCTATAGTTTATTTGGCCACTTCTTTTTTCTTGCCTACCAAAAGGTTACCGGCCACTGATCTACACGGAACGTGGCAAGAGTCTGAAAGAGACAGTTCGATACGCGGAACAAAAAGCAGAGCAAAACGACTTTTGCGCATCTAATGTCTCTTTCACACTCTTGCCAAGCTACTTGTCAATGATTATACCAAATTACAATTATTCAGTAATTTGTTGCGACCTCTTCCAGTCAGCCTTTGGGTAGAGAATAATAATAAATAAATAAATCTTTCTTATTATTTATTATAATAAAACTAAATACCAAAAAGAGGGTATTGGTTACTAAAAGGAAAGAAAATTAAAACTAAACATTAGTTGTGACGATTTGTGGTGAAATACTAATGATACTAGATAATATGGTAATAAAAAATATTCATTTCCAATATAGTGTTCAGTACTGAAGAATTTGTAGTCATGCATGACTTTATCAGCGTGGTATTTAAATTTTAAAGCAGCCTTAATTTATGCAAGGCTTATTTAGACAGATGTATAATATAAATTTTATGTTACAATGTAATGCCACGTGTACCAATAATATACAACGTTTTGTTTTCTTAAATGTAACTTATGAAGAAGTCACTTCGAAGTTATTAACATTAATAATAATAATTCAGATCATCTATACCAGGGGTGGCCAACTTGATAAGACTCAAGATCGACTTTTCACTGATGATACTCTGTGCGATCTACCAAG
>DWKA01002682.1:0-10344 GCA_018249155.1 Panoquina ocola ocola
CCAGCGGTCACATGACATCCACATGCGATCGCTGGTTGGCTGATTTGCATGACCGTGAATTGGCTGGCTGGAATTAAGAGCTTGTAATAGACCCGCTGGAGTAGGTACCTATCTATCTTTATATTTTTTGAGTAAGTCCTTTTTGTAACTTATACAAGTGCGGATAAATGCTGATTTTTGTTCTCGAATTTAAATATGAAAACTAAAAATTCGTATCTAAGTAAAACTGTCCTGGTTGTTTTTAAAAACCTATGCTGTTTTGCGTCTTATTTCGGAATAATAAATACACGAACTTTACAGAATTATACTGAAGTTCAATGTAATCATAATAGATAATTAATAATAAAATTATCCAAAAACAAAGTTGTCATAAACAAGTATAAAATTTGTATAACCTTTCTACATGAAAAAGCCTCATATTTCGTCTGTAAATACGAGTAAGTCTATTTGGAACCCGTTGCATAATACCTATGATATTTAAGTGGTTTATTCTACCATAGTCTTAACAAACTAATTATTAAAACTAGCGATGACTTACGAATAACTATTTATTAACAATTAATTTCATCTTAAACTAATATCAATCTCTTCGATGGTAGGGGACTGTATATATGTGTGTGTGTATGGGTCTGCGTATGTGTGTATCTTAGTGTGTTTGTGTAGGTAAATGTAATTAGCCATAATTGCTACTCCTTTAAATGTGGTAATTAAAAAGTGTTGATGTAAGATAACTTCTAAAATGTTAAGTGATCCTGACTTACTTTAATTATTGTTTATATTATTGTATTTCTATTTACTATTTTAATGTATTAATTTTATTTTATAAAATGTGTGTAAGTTTTCTTAATACATACTTTTAACTTACAATATACTAAGAGGTGTATTAACGTCTGCAACAAAAATTGCCTCGTCCAAACAATGTCCCACATTACGTTGATTAACAAACGGAACGAACAAGCTTACTGTTAAAACATAAATAATAAATATTTACAAACTTATATTAATTGTCTATTTACATGGCTTAATCCTGAGATGTTAAGATCAAACCTTAAGCGAATTCTAAGAGATTTCTATAACGATAAATGCGATTATGTTTTTTTCTTACCACAACTAATACGATATAATTATCATGAAAAAGGGAGAAAAAGAATATGGAGAATAATAAAATGGAGAATAATCAGTAATGAAGTTAGAGTTGATAATGATAAATATGATATTAAATGGAAGTAGGATTCTAATTTTGTAATATTTTAATCCGATACATTTTTTAAATATTAATTCCGTATAGTAATGTCACTATGAATTCTATATTTTTACAATTATTATTTTTCATTCAATTCAATATTAATTGATATTCTTTTTTATCAATTTAATCATTTTTAAAGTTTTAATTTCAATATTTGTGACATCGTTGTTAAATAGCATACAGAGTAGGTAGGTATATAAAATATATATTTATATACATATAATAAGCTTATACTAAAATACCCTCATAACACTTAACAAGGCACATTTTGTACCTTCTGAAGCAGATGACATAAAAATTTGTCATCTATATACATACGTTTCGTATTGACTGGTATTAGCCACTAGGCGTTAAGATTATTCTTAGTAACCTTGTTATCAGATTCTTACAAGCGATAAAACTAAAATAAATCATATTTTAGGTACAAATTAAAGAAAAATATAAGTACTTGGGGTACAATTCAGATATTTTTTGAGAATAACTATGATTTTTGGCCAGATGATAGATTGATGATGATTAGATAGATTATAAGTAGGTACTTAGCAAAATAAAAAAAATCATAAAATCATAAAGCTTTCAAATTTTCATAAAATTGTATTGTAATACTTCAAAAAGAATGTTTTATATAAAAAATTGTTCATGTTGAGGGCCAATGATTAAAATTACTTTACAATGTAATTAATTCGTCTTTTGGCAGTGTCCAATATTGATAGCTTATCACAAGCACACAAGCATTGCATTCAATATCAAATATAACTCTAATTAATAATAAACAAGTAACTTCACTTTCATACACAATTTTGACAAAGATAGGAATTTCGTCGATTTTAATCTCTTTTTATAACAATCATAATAATATCCATTTGAATAAATTGATGACTCTGATTAAAGACATGGAAAAACTTTGTAAAAATTCTCGAATCTAAACGATTATTTTTTATTTAAGTTCGGTAAAAGTTACATAAATAACCCAATCAACTTTTTTGTTATACATTCCTGAGTAACGTAAGACTCATTATAAGGTATAATAAACCTATCGATCACATTTGGTTTCATTGGTTATTAGGAACAGAACAAACAATCCAACAAATAATAACTTAAGACTTGAATGGGTATGACTGACGTTAAAAACAATTGACAAGTCACGGGCATAGCCAGATTTTAGTTTCGTGAGGGTTAAAAAACTAAAACGACTATTAGTACGCAAGTACATCAGTTTTACCTCTTAACCATCAACTGCCTAAGCACAGATCTGGACGAGACACATTTAAATTTCTATTGTCTCTTGGCAGTTTACAGGTTAAAAGTACATATCTTAATTTTTCGGAGTTTGAACCTTCAAAATACCCACTTGGCTACGCCCATGATAGGAGTACGTTACATTACAGTAGTACATCAGATATTTGAATGGTGAAATCAGGGTGTTTAAACAGCAGAATTTTTACCGATGATGGACCCGCTAGTTGCGTACACTCGTCGGCCATCGAATTCGACGGATGAGTTCCTTTTGATAGAGTCCTCGCCAGTCTCTTTTAAAGGCTCCTTTTCGTCCCTGAATAAAAATCATGAACACGTTAATTGCATTGAATTAAAAAAAAGGGAAGAAAATTTATTTACATCTTGTATGTAATTCAATTTATAAAAAATATGATCGATGTATAAAAATAAATAAATATTTATTGAATATTAAAATTAACAATAATGGTATAAATGGTATGATATAAAAAATAATACCTAAATAATGTAAAGCATAAACAATACGATTAAGTCATATTAAGTGCACGTTTCATTGTGAATGGTTAAATATTTACAATGTTAAATAGAATATAAAATATAGCACATCTTACACTGGAGTAGTCGGGACATAACTACGTGTACCAGATAGCAGCATGAAGAAAGAAAATATTATGTTAGTAAACTCGTGCGAAAAAAATATTATATTCAAATTCCACACCACATTTCAAATATATAATGATATAGTTTTTATATGCACATTAAATACAAATATATCTATGTTAGAATACTTGACGATGATTGTTGTAACAGAAGATATCAAATCAAAAGAATCAACGATCGCAAGGGATTTTCCAGACAACGGAACACCTAACGACGGACTTTTGTTATTTTTCATTTAGAAAAGCTGTGTTGAACAATCTACAAAAACACCACTCCAATACACGTCAAACTACTGTCGTAAAACTCACGATACTATCAGTACTTTATCAATTCAACTTTACAACGTTTACAAGGCTTCACGCTAAGCTTACGCGTCCATCGACTCAGTATTTACACATGGCGTCACCGCAGCATATTTACAATTTCTCTTTATTTTTACAGTGGCCTCTGAAAAGCATCCGCACAAAAAGCATGCAGGCAATCGTTTCGATAGCGCCTTACGTCGGGGTGGGCACGAGCTTGACTGGTGGCGGCAGGGGCGCGGGGGAGGGCGGCGCGCGCGGCTTCGTGCTGCAATAAGGGAGCGGGAAGCGCCAACCGTACAGACTAGCGGGCAGAAACATCTCTCATCGACACTAACTTCAGTAGGACGGGATAGGTTACACAGGACAGAACATTACGTCGATGGTCTCACAACGAATGATTCAGTTACAGTTATAATTAGCGTAAGTCACGAACAGATATATAAAATTAATGATAATGATATGTAACGCGATAATGATAATGGGTTATTACCTTCCGAGTTTGGCTTCATCGTCCTTGTGCTTCTTAGCGCGTTTACCACACAGCGTAGCAATGACTCCTTGTCTTCTCAAGCAGAATAGTAACAGATCGACTATGATCAGGCAGATGAATACTCCGGCCAAAGCTACGCCAATAATGGCTCCACTTGAAAGAATTTGTGGCGGGGCAAATCCGGATCTCTCCACACCTGTTGAAATTATATTTTTGTAGGAATTTCACAGAATAACTATTGTAGATCTAAGAGCAGTAGACCGTGTGAAAATAAATGCTAATTAATCGATTGAATCTTTAAATAATAAAACAATTTTCAAACACGGTATACTGCTCTTAATGTTGTTAGTTTATGCATCATGTCATAGAAGCCAAAATGTTATGTGACATGATAGTGATTGTAACAAATGCATGGCGCCTGAGCAAAAGACAAGTTTTATTGTTAAGATGGCAATCATTTTCTCAGTAAATTGAGATAAGAAAGAGTGGACATTCATTACAATCAATGTGGGTGAAACAGGAGTGCTTTCACTTCAAGAAAACGTGCACCCAATCACCGATAGAGAACATAACAATATTATTATCATCAATACGATACGATAACGATTACAAAACGAATATCATTTTATCACAATATTTATAGAAAGCTCTCCGTCAGAATGAAATGGGGTTTGAAAGAAATGAAATAAGGATATACTAACAGCTGCAGTAGTTTATGATGCACAAACATGAGCCTTATAATTAACAGTGATTTAAGGAAAGAAAAGTTGTCAAGATGCAAACATTCCAAATAATCTTGATTTACGCAACATAAAGTTCAAACCCCATAACAAAATCTCTGAATTCATGATAAGCAATGTAGAATTCTAAATTTGATAACAAAATAATATTATAGATAAAAATATACTTAAAAATTTGAATACAAGATAAAACTGACCTATTTCTAATAACCATCACCTTAGTAATATTACTCATAATAAATTCTAGTCCTAATATCGCTACATAATAATGATCTAATCATATTTGCATTTTGAATTGTATTGTAAGCTTTGATTGATATGAGCTTTAACTGATTGGTTAGAAAAACTTTAACGTTTTAAAATAATAGAACAGTTCAAGCTGCAAACATGAATCTCCTACTGAGTATGAGACTACATTTTAAACAAAAGGAAATATGTGAAAGGTAGTTATATTGGACAACACCTACAAATTTATCTAAATATATGGAAAGGTAAATAGATGATCTGGAGAAAAATACGGAAATAGTCTATTCATGCTTAAATGAAACAAGTTACGTAAAATGTTTTCCCTGATCAAAAAAAAGGTCACCTAATATGACAGGCTAAGGCTAAAACATTGTTATTAACAAATAACCTAAGAACGGGTTGCTTATTAGTCATTAAACATGCTCGTGGCAATATTGGATCAGATCTGGTTGTAGGATATTTTGACAATCCAGCATTAAGGACATGCAATAGAGTAATTAGTTCATTCCAAAGGAAATAGCAGGTTTATGAACTATATAACATAATATTATTAATACAAAATATATTTACCCAAATTTCAGTCAGGGCGACACAAACACACTTGCCTAAGATCGACATTCAAAAGGATTTAGGATCTTGATTAGCATCTTGACAGCTTTCTTTATGCTTTTACAGTTTTCATTGTAATGTACGAGTACAATTTAATTTACGGTGAAGGTGTATGATTGGAAAATTTCATTTTGGAATAAAATGAATGAAGCTCATTGATAATAAAAGTTATAATTCTAATAGCAAATCTTATGGAACTGTTTTATGCTAAAAAATTTCATACACACTTCATTCATTTTACTTATTTGGAGTGAAATTATAAATAACGTCGTAAATTTTTAAAACATTTATTATTTTTTCACATTGGTCATTATCTGCCTGGTAGATCACAATTCCAACTTTCCATTTTACTTTCATCTGTTTACCTAACTACACTTACTTATATTTACTTATACTCTGCCCCGTAACGTGTATCCTCCACTATTTCACAAACATTCTCTTGGACGATTCTCTCAAAATTCTAACTTAGTTTCATACTTAGTACACTTAGTCATTACGAATAAAATAGTCCTCGAAAATCCGTACACAATTGTCTTAAAGTATATTATTAGGAAACCACCTATTACCTAATTTACTAGAAATGTGATTATAACCTACCACAAAATGTAGATTTACATTTTGGCAGTGAAAATTTATTTGCCGATTAACTATCTACTTATTTTTATGTTTAAAGTAATATTAAAGTCTTTAATCAATATACACCAACGGAACACCTACACTTTGAAGATATAATTATTGTATGATATAATGAATGAATTTCTTTTTACAATAAGATATTAATATCATTTCATGATGACTTTGTTTAAAACACAATCAAGAACTACACCTATTTACACAATAACAAATTGATTTATCACAAAACGCATTTCCTACATAACAGTCGTCTTTGGACTTAATTATTTTAAAAATGTATTGGATTACATATAATATACCGTTTATAGTGTTAGCATTACTATCATTATTGCTGTAAGTATATCCATTTTAGTGTGAGACCATTGAAAAATGCTTGGACTTCCATTTGGGTTACCTAGAAAATATTCGTTAGGATAAAAACTTGTTATATAAAAGGAAACTCACTACCTACAGGCGAATCAAATTAAAATAAATGAATTAAAATACAATTAAACTTACCACTGTTAAAATAACACCAACATAAAATAATGGTTCAGAAAGAAATATGACGATGACAGCACTTCAAATTATAGTCAAGCACGTGAAAATGCATGCAAAAATAACAAAACAATGCTTGGAACACATAACGCACTTTCATAAAAATATCACTCTATATCTAATGTCTTAAGACTAAGTTTGAACTACAGAGCTGTACTGTGTTGAGCTCACTTACGTTACATTTATTTATTTGCACTAATATAATTCATTAAATGGATAAATTTATAAATGTTTTTAACATTTTAAGCCAAGTCGAATAGAAATTAACCTATGGCAAATGAAGTAAAACATAAAATTAATAAGTGAAATGACAAAAATAGGTACATAAAATGGCATTTTTGTTATAAAATAACAAAATAAAATATTTTAATTTTAAGCTATATCAACTACCAAAGTAATAATTCCAAAATAAAATAAGAATGAAAATATAATACAAAACCAAGGTTTTTCACTGGGCGTCACAATTTCACAAGTGAAACAAAATATAATTGATGTAGATGAAGAACGAAACGATGAAACTACATGAGGCAACTGTCGCTGAAGAAGGCTTTGATTGGGTGTCAGTGAAAACGTCGTAGAAGCCTGCCCGGAGGGGTGCTTCGTTTCTATCCTGATTGTACTCACCAAGAGCAGTCTGCACATAGAGTTGGGCCGGCAATGACATTCCAAGAATATTATGAGCGCGAACTTGCATGCGGTAACGAGTGTCCGGTATAAGACCTCGTACTTCATAGCTAATGGCGTTAGATTTTAGTTCCTCAGACACGCAATCGGATTCAGCAGATACACGCCACTCACCACTTATTTTGAGAACCTGTTATAAAGAAGACGTTAAAAAATCAGTAACAAAATAGCATTTTCAAGATAACTTATAAAAGGATAGATAGGGATGAACTTACCGGGCAATAAGTGATTTCATACATATCAATAGGTTCGCCGTTATGGGCTGGCACTCTCCACTGTAGCTCAAATCTATCTGCATATTTTCCATGAATGAGTGATTCGGAACTAATTACGTCTCGCCATTTGGGTTGCTCCGGGGGTGACCTATGCAAATGAATGTGATGAAGACATAATTCGCATAAAACCGGAATATGAAATGAGATACTACACAAGAATTTATTTACCTCTTGGGCATGATAACCGTCAACGGGGCGCCCCAAGTACCAGCTCCGACTTGATTGACAGCAGCAAATCTAAAGTCATACGTAAACATAGGTCTTAACTCTTCAATAATGTAAGGCGAGTTGACGGACCATGTTCTGTTCATTGCAAGATTCCAATCGAAATTTCCATTTTCCTTATATTGCGTCGTATAAGCCAATATCGGCGGACCCATGTCTTCAGCCGGGCCGATGATATTGAATGACACCGAGGTTGCGGTTATTGTTTCTTGCCTTGCCTGTAAGTTTGCGATGAAAGTGATGAATTTATTTAAGTTTTCAAATGCATATAAGTTATTCTAAATTATCGTCTCTTTTCTAAATCTAAATCTTATTTCTATAGTAATCTCTAGTTCAATATATTTTCTTTTGTTTTCTAAATAACTTACTTGCACAACAGGGCCAGGCACGAAAGCCTCTCTCAACTGAATGATGTGTTCAGCTTCACCAAGCATATTTGTCGCAATACATTGATAGTTTCCATAAATGCTACGATCGACGGGGGTAATAGTAACGTAGCTAATGGGCCCTGAGCCATAAATCCTGATGTGGGGCGTCTCAATCAAATCCCTTCCTTCGAACCTAAACAAAAAGGTTAAACGTTCATAGCAGTGATATTTAACATAAGTGTAGGAACATTACCCAAATATTACAAAATTAATCCAAATATTAGATTGAGTGATACAAATAGGTACGCAAAAAAATCAGAAATAAAAACTATTAGATACTATTGTTAATGTGACGAACAAACCTCCATTTAATAGTAGCATTCGGGATACTTTCAGCAATGCAGCTAATGTTGACAGGCTGCGCATTCCAACTCCAAATAGGTACATTTGTCATGTGTTCGAACGATGGCTTGAATTGTACAGTCAAGTGGCCGTTCTTTCTAGCTTCACCACCTAATAAATAAAATTATAAAGTGTTATCACCATATCATTTTTATCAATGCTTTTCAATAATAAACAATTTATTTACTAAGTATACATACTTAAATTTAAATATATTAAAAATTTGCTAATTTGTAATCACTTATTTACGAGTACATTA
Organism: Panoquina ocola ocola; assembly: GCA_018249155.1. NCBI lineage: Eukaryota > Metazoa > Arthropoda > Insecta > Lepidoptera > Hesperiidae > Panoquina > Panoquina ocola. Next base: position 8,916 of record DWKA01002682.1, read on the forward strand.
TATATTATACATAGGTAAATAATATAGAATAATATACCAAACGTAATCTGAAATAAAACGTATTTAAATCTATCACATACCTTCGTTTTCAGCAACGCATTCATAGAGTCCATCGTCAGTTCTGTTCAAATTTGAAATAGTTATCACACCGCTAGACTGCATTTGATCCCCAGTTTGACGATTGCTCGTTTCGATAATAATCCTGAAAATACATTTATTAATTAGAAAAAAATGTTTAATTTTCATATGTTAATTACTTTTCCAACATCAGTAATGCCCCACCTTCCATTATCGTTTCCACCGTTCAGGAATCTATCACTGTTACTCCGTTTCCTAAAGCTTATGGTCGGAGCCGGTCGTCCAGTGGCTTTACACTCCAATCTCCCTTCCTTGTTCTCGGAAACAGTGGCATTTAAAAGTTCAAATATTCTGGGTGGAACAAGCACTTCAACCTCTATTTCGGTTTCGTTATGACCAGCTTGATTTGACGCACTACAGATATACTTTCCGTAATCCCCTGCCTCAACTCTATCAAAAGTTAAAAGACCAGTGTTTTCATTTACATTGAATCTCGAAGCGGTTGCCAAGTTCTGAAACAAATATTTTTGGTATTAGTGTTTTAAAATTTTTGTATTAAAGTTCCCTCTAATAATTCCTTGCCACATTATCACGTGTAAACATACCTCTCGAGTAGAAGCTTTAATCCAAGAGTAAGTCGGAGGTGGCTTGCCCCTCGCTTTACAAGTAATAGCAGCGGATTCCCCTTCTTTAATTACAACTTTTGGTTCACGTTCCTCCATTTCCGGGGCTGTGTATACCTAAAATGGTAAACGATAATCGTAAAGTTAAACAGAAATCAAAATTATTACTTGTGCACTATTGATTTTAATATGAACATTGGCATGTTTGTAAATTCTTACCTCTACTTTGATATTCCTTTCAACCAATTCCCCCGTTTGAATGACAACTGCTCGACAAGTGTATGTTCCGTCATCACTTTCTTGAACGTTCTTTATCAATAATCCGTTTGTGCTAATAACGTACCTTTCGCCGGTAAGAATCTGAAATAATATTATGGTCCATACTAAATGACCATTCATTTAACTTATGACTACTTCATGCACCATTGCCGACATATAAATACAATCTTAATTATAACTATATTACAATCTCAATGATAACTTATTTTAGGAGGCCAACAGCTAATCAGATAATTTAATCTCACTATCATGTCATGATTAAACTAAGACTTAAAGAGACAAATGACCTCAGATTTTAGGGCCATATCCTCGCCCGTTATTTACCTAGCTCCATCACGAGTAAAGGAGGCTAAAATCAACTTAAGGTAAATATATACTTGACAGCAAATAAACCGGGCCACCCGCTACCTTGGAACTCTCATTCGATTTTCTCAAAATGTATGAAACTT
>DWKA01002683.1:0-10343 GCA_018249155.1 Panoquina ocola ocola
TTTACATTCTGATGCATTATGACAGGACTCCATTACGGCTCTGTAGGAGTTTTAACTAAGATTAGAATCTTGAAATGTTTATGTTCGCCGTAAGCGTTTGTTTTGTTTATTTTTGATACTGTTCTTTACACAGAAATAGTCAGGTTATAAAGTATATATGTATGTAACATGATATGTTAAAATAAAGAAAAAAAATGGTAGGCATGAGTATGTCGTGATTTTTTATTGGGAAATACTAAAATAGTCGTAAGTTATTAATACATTTTCCGAAATGTACTTTGTTCATGTCATTGCCTTAGCGTGACTCTACCTGGATGCAATAGTCTCCCTGGAATGTTAGTTATAAATAAGCCTTAGTTGTGTTCAAGGTCGATTTTTTGTATGTTTTTGTGTTGTTCCGTTACGCAAATACTTTGTGTTAATTATACTAGCATGTATCTATTTACGTGTTTAAGAAAAACGTTTTAGACACTAGCGAATAAATATGACCATCTTATCCTTTGGATATCTTTAGACAAGGCTGTATACGTCTGCCTGTTGTGAGTTGCAGTAAATGAAACATACTAGTTTTCCATTGACGGTAGGGAATGGTAGCTATGCCAGCTCGTTTGTTATCCTGATCACTAAAAAAACGGAACTGATTAATTACCTATTTCTGAAGAAGTTTCTAATCTGCACCCACATTTATTTGGACCCTTAACATTCTCTGAATTTAAAATGATGTTAGTGTTTTTATAGCAGAGTTTTTAACGACATTAAAAAACATCACTTTTGAATGAATGATGTAATGAATTTAATAAAGCCTAATTAGTACTTGCCCTCGCTTTAATCTGGAAAAATATGGTACATATTCGATTTATTTAGGGGTTAAAAACTATCCTGTGTCCTTTCTAGGATCTCAAAGTATCTCTATGCCAAATTTCAATCAAATCTGTCCAGTAGTTTCGGAGCCTATTCAATCCAAACAAACAATCAATCAAATCTTTCTTCTTTATAATATTAGTACAGATAATGTATTTCGATTAGTTCACTTAAACGTGGACACTCGATAGGAAATCGTTAAAAATCTCACACGTCTATTTTTGTATCCACGTGATTGGGGATAAAAATATATCGTTCCGCGTCTCACGGGAATTTATAACATCGGTTTATTGCACGCATGACTCTTACGAATAAAAGAATCACATGACATTAAGGATGAGCCATATAATCTGTACCGCGTGACAGACTCAAATTGTTTGTGTAAAACATGCGGTAATCTCTCTCTATAGTTTTATTATGGCTGTCAATGGGGAATGCTAATATTGTACGAGATTTAACATCTGTGTGACACCCGATTAGCGCCTTGATGTTTCGATATTATTCTATATCATTCCTTTTAAGTAATTGTGTGTTGGTATACGGCAAATTGTGTTTATCAGTTACACAAACAATACTGTTTGATGTATGTTAAAATCTATAAATAGGTATCTATCTTTATATGGGTTTCTCAATCTACCTACTGTCGTATAGGGGTAAGCGGATCTCTAAACAACTATAGAAGTTATTCGTAATTCATAGTTTAATGTTACTTTAATCATATTGTATGAAGAAGAGTGTATTGGATTATTGGAATGACATTACTACAGAAGATATAGTTTTAACAAGTTTTATTATTTTTTTTATTTAAAAAACACACACTGATATTATTTTTAAATAATTTTATGTCTTAAATATAGAATAAAGGATGTAGTAAAATATGGATTGTATTATGTTGTAATAGATTAAGAATTTATTGATCTAATTAAGGTTCAGGTGTTTAAAACTTCAATTGCACAACTTGCATGATGAATTAAGTTAAGAAATATTCTATAAATATTTTACGGATATACCAACTTTCTATTTAAAAATATATCATTACATAGTTAGCACCGTCACAGACGATTACATTGTGGACGTTTCGCTGGACCTCTTCCAATGTTTTTTTACGATTAATGAGTTCTTTACATATTAAAAAAAACTTACATTACTTTGCCCCTCGCTTGTTCGCCTTATAATTACGAAAGACGTAAATGTGCGTCTTTCATGTTTTTTTTCTTATTTACAATAGTACATATGTTTGAACTCACGTGATCAGTCTTCAATGATGACACGTACTAATTGGCAAATATGTTGTGTAACGTACTGTCGGTGAACGGGGAATAGACGCGTAAATAGGTACACTAGAGCATGTATATTTAATCCTACCAATTGATGGATACGCTATTCGTACCCTATGCGCGTGCCGTGATGTAATAATTATATTGTAGCTAATAATATATTGATAATTATTCACATCACCATGTGTATATTGCAGTGTACATATTTATTAATGAATCACTGTCATGTCTATTCTTCGGTTATCTGTATTGTATTGTACTGTATTGTTAGGTATATTAAAAGATGCGCACCGTTCAATCATCGTATCTCGCGGTAGATATAATTATGGCGTTGTTATCGGGAATATATCTTACTTTTCGTTTCGTTTTAACTTCCGTAAAGGAGAGTTTTCGGTTCCCGGATTTTTACGTTAATGAAAACCTAAAGCTCCAATCAATTTTTTACCAGTCTATCGACTTTTGTAAAGTTCAAACACGGACATGAAATGAACTTTAAAAACATCCATTAAATTACAAATCTTAAGGAAAATGTACCCAGTAAAAATAGTTATACGTTATAGTAACTTTATAACATTGTTTATCAAAAATTGTTTCAGTTTCATCAGTACGCTGCTAACTCACGTCCTAACTCACCACTTGGGCTGGGTGACGACCGTTAGCCCATACGATACCGTTGAAGCGAAGCGTCCACCAGAAACTGACACTCAGCGCCCGTACAACGCGCTGTGGGCACAACTCGGCGACCTTTGCGGGAGTATAGGCTTTCCTCCCAAAGCAGCAAGGACCATTATCGCAGGAAACACCAACGTCCAGTTCATCAACAAGTTACTTACTGTGCTAACATATTTTGTAAGATGCGGCGACGTGAAGAGGAAGGATTTCGAGTATGAAGATTGTGTAGTCGATGACAGTAAAATAGTGAATGTGAGTAGGCCCGAACACGGTCTACGTAGGACCGCAACGCGTGGTGATTTAGATCGCGAGTTTAGTTTGACGGTACCGTCAGTGAATACTCTCAGTAGTGGCAGTAGTGTTAGTACGTTGTTGGCCAGTGACGTCAGCCTAAAAAAGTCGACGACTTCGGCCAATCTTAGTTCCAAGCTCTCTATGACTTCTGATGTCGAGTCCGGGTTGGAGAAACCGATGTCCAGCCAGCTAAGAAGGAACCCCACCGTGATGATCTCCCTACGAGACTCGACAGACTCAAGCTCTAACTCGTCGCTTTCAGAGGATCCGGATAAAAAAGTCGTGTTCGTCTTGGGTGACGACGATAAGTTAATAGGCCTGAAGAACAAGTCCAACGGCGGTAAGAGCGTGAAAAGGTCATCTAGAAGTCACAAGGAGCCGGTCAACTTAGAACTTCCAGAAAACTTAGACGATAGTAAAAAGGAAACCCAGGAACAACCCAACAACCCAGAAAACCCCTCGCAGTGCTGTAGACAAATACTTCAACATTCCAAACCAATAAAACATTCCGGTTTTAAGTTCGAGTTCGATAAGTACCCTCAGATAGTCACTAATTATATGAAGAGCAAAAACTTGGAGATATTAGATAGGCACTACATCGGAAAGCCGGGCAACTTGAAGTTGGATAATTTCCAGTTCGATCCGACTGTGGTGCTTCCAATTCAAGAGGAGAGGTGTGAGATCTGCTACAAGTGTCAGTTGATGGAGTCCATGCTACAAACTCCGACAAATGCCTCAGAAATGGAATGCATGAACGATTTGCCGCGGCAGTTAGAGCCGCAGTTCGCTAAGGAGACGCTAGTGACGGAAAAAGACCGCGAGATGTCGCCGAAAACGTTCGTCAGGAAACGGAAAGAGAACACCATTATTGTGAACGTTAAGAGGTTGGAGGAAGCGAGGTTCGGGTTGGAGGGGAGATTGGACGTTCGGAGAGATGGGGAGAGAGATAGGGGGAGAGATAGAGTGGAGCGAGTGATCGAGTTCCCCCTGCCCCGAGTGAGTCCTAAGCCCATTCAGGCTCGCTCGGGGTTCGAGAGCACGCTGTTGGGCGGAGTCACAGACCATTATGTACCTGAATTAATATTACAAGGTTAGTTGTTTATTCTTTACTTGCAAAATTATTATTTAATTGAAACCTAAATGAAACCTTAATCTTAGACTTGTCCAAATATCCTTTTTTTTTTTTTTTTGGTATCGGGGGGGAAAACCTTCAAAAGGTACCCAGGGCGTGGGAGCGCCCTGGGATATGTGGGATTCTTACCGCACTAAAACCCTTCCCGGTGGCCTTCCTCGGCGCTATGTGGAGGACTCCGGGATCTCCAAAGGAACACAACCGGAGTCCTCCAAGCGCGACGCCCTCATGGGGCTCATCCCGCGTCGGGTTATAGATCCCGACGCGAGCCTTCCATTGTTACGACGGTACGGACCACACGTACCGTCGTCCTTCCCGGGGTTTAACACTACCTACTATTCTTCGACGTTTTCATGTGTGACGATGTGTTTCATATGTGACCTTGACGAAACGTCATTGAATTTTCTCTCAGCAATCCTAAACACGTTTCACTTCAAAAATACATTGAAAACAATAACCCAACTTCTATGTTTCTTATTTGACATTATAACAGAGTAGGCTGTAGCACCATACTAAATAACTGAATGCTTACGAGACGAATGTGTAATGTGTAGTAATGACACACCCGTATACGTGACGTAGCCTTGTTAACAATCTCGGGCCCAAACAAACATTCAAACAGCTTATCATGACGAGACCTTTACAATGGGTCTACTTAAATATACATGGCAGGAGGGCCGACGCCATTATTGTACTACTACTTTGTCATGTAAGTAAAATGTTTGGTGAACGTTCTAAGCGAGTAGGTATGTTTAGGGAGTGTGCCAACGATAATAGGCAAAGTTCATGCTGTCGGATTATAAACTTTAACACATTTTTTAATCAATTTTCATTGCAACTAACATTATTTTATAAAGTTACCGATAGTTTTCTTTTTCATCGAAAAATCAACTTTTATTATTAAACTTTAAGGTTGATACTTGTGAAGTCGCTCGAAGGGACCCGAACAGCCCAGAAAAGCTGATGGTAGTAGGCAAGGTCGACGGGAAAAGACCACGCGGTCGCTCACCTACCCGCTGGTCCGACCTAGTAAAGACCCTCACAGGCCTGCCGATAACCCAAGCTTTAAAGACCGCCGAGTGACAAGCACTTCAAACTAGACATGACTTTCAGCAATGAAGACCACGACTAAGAAGAAGAAGAATAAGAAGAAGCAGAAGAAGAAGAAAAAGAAGAAGATGATGATGATGATGAAGAAGAAGAAGTACCTCGTATGTTGGTAGAGCGCGCGCGCCACGCGAGGCTCCGCAGGCGGCCGCGGGCGCCCTCGTGCACGGCGTCCACGCTGGCGGAGCGCGTGAGGTGCGCCGCGCCGCCGTCGTGCTCCGCCCCCGCCGCGCTCAGGCCCTCGCTCACCGAGTACAGCTTGTGTGTGATGTCCTTGCCTGAAAACATTTTGTTTGTCGCTTTAATTTTTTTTTTTCATTTAAGTATACGAGTATTAATAGTATACCTACACTTAAATATGTCATTTTTTATGGTACAATACCATTTCGGAAAGATACTTTGTCGTAGACATCGTAGACAAGAAGAATAGGCAAAAGAAACTCCTCAGCACATCTTTTACAATTAAACTTTACAACGAGGTACATAGTAGGTATGTGTATGTTTTGTAACCTAAGCCGGATATAATTGTAAAAGAGACTTCTTTACCTGATTTAAGAGTTAAAGTCAAAGTCGTGACATACGATAACATTAATAGATTTCACATTCAGTATTATCACTAACTTTAAGTAAATCACCTGAATTTCTACGAGTAATATTTACGTACTGGACCTTTTACATTTTACTACATAATTAGTTGTGTAACAGTCTACGTCGACTTTATGTCATAATCTGCGGCGGGTTTTTACAAAGGCCTCCGTTCTACGGCATCATCTCTGTTCATTGAGGGAAAAGTTTATTTTGCAGGATTCTGTTTGTTAGCCAAAGTGATTACTATACATTTATGATATCATCATATCATCATTTTTATGATCCAGTAAAACCAAACGGCGACTATTGCAACTTATTAACTTGAAAACGTGATAGGTAATCACTCTATCCATACATCTATAAGAGGTTATAAATAAAATATTAATTTACATTGCTTCTCTATCATTAGTGAAAAAGATGTTTATTCTCGGTTCGTGGTTGATGGATGATGTCGTATGTAGCAACAGTCGCTCACCTATGAGGCAGTCCAGCACAACCTTTAGCGAAGGTCGGTGACGTAGCACTCGCTCCAGGCGCATGCGCGGCCAACAAACGCACGTGCTTACCTCCTCTGCGACCACTGTTACCTGTACAGAGAGAGTATATCTCTATATCTTTTTACGCACGTGTAGTGTAAGCGTCTTTAAGAGGATAGTGAGTATTGAAAGTCTATCCTTTTACGAAGTTAATGCCCCAATCATCTTAGACCTCACCCCACATACCATCAGATGCGATTATGGTCAAGCATGAACTTATTCTAGGTAAAAAAATAACTATTACAATAATCTAAAATTAGCCAAATAGAAACAACTTATCTAGGGTCGTTTTTCATGTTTTGTTTTATAAAATTTAAGTTTTTGTACAGCTAGTTTATTTCAGTCGTACCAGTGCCTAAGGATTATCTAAATGCTGTCTGCCTCGCTAGCAATCAATTATGTTGTGGCGTAAAGTTGAACTATTTAGTTGTGCAAGTACACAACAGCAATAGTAACCGCGTGGCTTTCCGGTTTAAAAATTATGAATACTACAAAATAATGACTACTTACTAAATGTCATAATTTTAATATTAATAATTTTTCACATTGGTCCAATTCTATTAAAACTTATTCTTGTACCTAGTTAATCTGTAAAAATTTGGACCAAATATTATGTGTAATCTCTATTAGGTATTTATATTTTAGGTAGGTGCTCTTTTAAATCTCTTCAGTTAGGTATTCCAATCCTAAGAGTACAAAAAATGTTAGTAGATACTTGCGTCTTTAAAACAATCGTAGGTAAGTAGGTACATACATATATGTTTACCGTAAAATTTTCTACGTTCCTTTAAACTTTGCCAAATAATATGTTAAGTAGCATTCGACTATTCGTGCACTTTACTTTGCACACTTACAAAGCACTCGTAGCTTTCTTTTACTAAATAAGAACGAAATCTAAGTCCATTTGATCCAGTTATAGCATAGCTGGCCCACGTTTTAGCGGAAACATTTCCGTTCAAGTTACGAGTATATGGGTGAACCATTGTGTAACCGTTCTTATATGAGAAACCCAACTTTTATAATATTTGCTACTATTTTATTTGATTCGGTTGAGTACATTGTGAACTATTTCCGCTCTTCTATTGCCCGGAAATTTTACGACACAGATGAAGACATTTTTTCTTTCGAAGTTTCGATGTTTGATATACTAGGCATTACCTAAATAAAGTTTTTGTACTACGTATTTTCAAAAGAAAAGTATTTTATATACAAAAAGTTCAATAAATATAGAATCAAATAAATAACCAGAATAAGCGTCAAGTCATATCTTCGTAGCGCCACAACAACGATACGACAAAATGACACACTTGTGAAAAATGACGCTGCAACGCAACATTATACTTTGTCGTAACTTTATACGAGATGAACAGTACATCACATATGTCGCAAAAGCTCGCACATGTAAATCAAATATTGCAATTCACGTTTCGCCGGCGAGGCTTAGCGTCTATTTGTCGCATCACTGTCGCACGGGTGAATGACACATTAATTATAAATAAGTCATTGTTTTTTAAATGTAATGCGGTAATAGTTACCTGAAAGACGTCGTCGGATTGTTCACGATTGGCCTCCCACTCCGGTGAATCCACAAACTGGTAGGGCTGTATGTAATGCAGATGAGTTTCATCACAGCTTACTCGCATCCTGAACAAATATAATCTATGTGTCTAATTTACTGTTCTTAAAATTCTAAAACTTCTGCTACGGTTTTTAATATTATAAAAAATAGCTTTTAGTTATAGATTTAGGATTTGTAAGTACGAGATTTTTATTTGATTGATGTTTTTATAGTTCAGGTAGGTCTGGTTATATTTACATTCGTTTAATTAAAATTCGATCTGTTACTAAGGGGTGAAATATGAAACAAAGTAGCGCTATAGCGCCTTTGATCTAAGTCCAATTTGTACTGTAGGTAAATTTTAAGTGATACATCAATAGAAAGCGTATTAGGTAATATGAATATAATCGACTTTCGAGCCTTATCTGTGTCTTAATATTTGGCCAAGCCATTTTTGTTTTCTGCGATGGTTACCACTTCATGACAAATCTCAATGAAAGGTGGGATAAGTAGGATGTATAGCATCGTAAGTTCAATAATATAAGCTTAAATTAAAACTCAAATATTAACACAGTTCGCTCTGTGAAACAAATTCCTCAATGTCTAAGGATTATAATACAAATCTTGGCAGGGATTCTGTGTTGGTTGGCCAATGTCTTGTTCATTTCACGCACCGAGATACTGTGCCATTTCTCATAGTGTTCTCGTTATTCGTCAGCGAAAAGTAAATTATATAGGTAAGTTTCAAAATACTGCGACATGCCAGCTTTTAACTTAAAATATCCGTTTAGAAATGGAGGGCATTCACTAAGTAGTACGTAATGTCGAGCTATATTTTGTGTTATAATACCATGACAGCTACAAACTCTAATGATTCTATTTCACCAAATCAATAGGTATTATATTTTGTGTAATATACATAAATGTATAGATGATACAAATGTGTATACTTATGGTTCACTACTTTCTTAAGCCCCAAGACAACTAAAACTTGTAAGAGAAAGATATTGTGTATTTAAAATAAATTAACATACGCAGAACATTTTATAGAAGCACGCGTTAGAATTTAAAAATTACGTTCTAAATGTTCCTTGACGGGACTATGTTCCGTGTCCATCGTGAGAAACGGTTAGTTATCCCGTTAGTTATTCTGTGGCCGATAAGTTGTCATAAATAAGTGATACGTACTTTCCCTTTAAGAGTATTGATAATCTTTCATCAGCCGGCGTGACATCTTCGACGGCGTACGCTTCGCCCGGTTCGAGCCTCACAATTCGCGCTTCCCGTGTTAACTCCTGGAAGTGCTTCTTGTTCACTTTCAACGGCTTGAATAATTTCAGGTACAGATCCGTCAATTCTAGCGATAATGCCGGTGGAAGGAACCTAGGTAAATTTAACTAGTGTTAACTAGTGCAAACTAGTCGAATATTCATACATAAGAAACGACAACAGGACTAATAACATGCCAAGAGTACTCGATAAGCTGCAAGCATCTGTGGGGTACACCCTACTTACCTTATGATTAGAAATACTGTGTGTATTGAATTAACGAGGACTAGGGCGAGGCTCCAGGCGAGGACGTCGGGCGCGCAGACCTCGGCGCCGGCCCACATGCCCATGAGCACGGCGCCGGTGGCCGCCAGCGCCCGCAGCACCAGTATGCTTTGCTTAAAGCTCTTGGGCGCCAGGAATGCGATCGCAAAACACAAGTTTGCCGCCTGGAGATAGACAAATGTCAATTTAATTAATTTTACTAACTTAATACCTACTTACCTACCTACGAAATGTAGAGTTCGACTGACGATTCATTTTGTTTTTCAGTGTTTCCCGTTTGCGTTACAGAAAGTTTAGAAAGTTAGTCTTAAATATTTACATAGGTACAATCCAACGGGACGTGGCTGATCATAAAAAATGTCAAAGGTGTTTATTCGGGTTCTCAAAAAAGCTACGCAACCTAGACCTACCAATGTCAAGGTCACTCTGTATATTTCAACAAATTTAAACACAGAGCAGCTGAACAAACTAATATTACCTGAAACAGATCTTGCTGCGCGCTGGCCCACTTCGCGCAGAACCAGTGGTTGTCGTGTTCGTCGGTGGAGTTAGCATTGAGGAGTTCGTAGTCGGTGTCGAAGGTGGCGTTGATGCGAGAGAGGTTGTAGGCGAGTGTGGCGTTGAGCCAGGGCGCGGCGGACGCCGGCGCGGGCGCGGCGGGCGCCATGCTGCGCTCCCCCGCCCGCGCGCCCCCGCCGCCGCCCTCCCCCCGCGCCTCGCGCCCCCGCGCGCGCCTCTCACTCGACACGAGACGATTCAGTTGG
>DWKA01002684.1:0-10342 GCA_018249155.1 Panoquina ocola ocola
AAATCGGACCAGTAGTTCCTGAGATTAGCGCGTTCAATCAAACAAACAAACAAACTCTTCAGCTTTATAATATTAGTTTAGATAATAATAACTTGCAGATAATTCTTTCTTAATTGTAAGGTTTAATACCTACTTCAATTTATAATAGGTTTTTAAAACCTATATTAAAGTTGTACCCACTAAAATCTCATAAATACAAGCGACTGAGCCGTAGCATAAAATTTTCTTCGTATCTTTAGCTACCGGAGCGAATACTTTGAAATTAAGAAGTTCAACTTCCTGCTTTTTAATCCAACTTGGGCTTGTTTGGGAATCCAAGTTTTATGTTTGATTTACAAAATAATTAAGTATCTGCTGTTAGCACATTTCATCTTAACAGATGTTGACAAGGACATGACTTTTGTTAACAATACGTAATTACTTTTTGAATATGATTATTACATCGCATACATAATTATCTCGGAATCTTAAAGCTCATAATCCACAGTGTTAATCAGTAATCTTGAGGGCTTCCGAGGGTAACTACTGACTCATAGCTGACGTCAAATACGTATTTGAGATATTTATCTAGTCTCGTCTATAATAAGTACTTTGCCGTGAGGTTTGCGAAAAAAACTATTAAAGACCTCTTAGGTACCTATGGCTAAGCCTATTAGCTTTGGTGGAGAATTTCGATGAATTTCCGTTATATTAAAAAAAATATATTTCTACATTCTAGGAATGTTATCAAATATTAGTTTGAACCTTACGTCCGTCTTAACGGTTTCGATAACAAATGAGGAATAACTAAGATGATAAGCACGTCCTAATAAGCGAACTAAACTTTTTTTGTAATGTAATTTCAATAGTTAGCGTAGGTACTTCCATGACTTCATTTAATTAGGCCTGGACATAACTTTTTTTATGGAAAAAAGGTAGCAAACGAGCTGACAGTGCCACCTTCCCCTGCCGCCCATGGACACTTGTGACAAACTCCGGATAGGACAGTGTAATAATTGTCCCACTCGAAGTTCGTCACAGATGCGTTGCTACCCCCGAGGATAGATGGTCGCCTCTTATATAAGTGTACCGGAATCCCAAATAATAACTCCTGCTAGCTGGTCCAATGCGGATTGGTGACGTAAGTATTAGCATTTTACCGCTATCTATGACAACAGAATTCAAATTCAATACTTAATTAATTGGAAATTAGTTTTCATAACACTTTTCCAATGGAACCAAAACGGGCGAACCATTCTGGGCGTTGATAATAATCCTATCATGAATCAAAGTGTTATATCTAATGCCAAATAGATCACAGATTACAGGTAAGTAGGTATAATGGCTATCTATTACTTCACTACAAGCACCGACCAGCCCATATATATATTGATATTAGGTCCAACGCAAACAAAAGGCGACGCGGCGAAGATACGGCGCAGATACGGCAAGTTTCATACTATCTGACGTGAGTCACTGACGTCAGTCACTGACGTCAGTCACCTCACATAGTATTGAACTTGCCGTATCTGCGCCGAATCTTCGCCGCGCCGCCTTCTGAGGGCGTTGGGCCTTGTGGCGATCAAAGTCTTCCTCATAAGGCGCCGTCCTATTGACATCGCTCGTGCGATGCTGCGATGCGATTTTATAGTGTTGCACGATGTTGCACTATGAAATCGCATCGCAGCATCATACGAACGTTGGCAATAGGACAGCGCCTTACGATTGTTATGTATAGTCAATAACAAGTAAATTGGCAAGAGTCTGAAAGAGACATAAGACGCGCAGAGTCGTTGTGCTCTACTTTTTGTTCTGCGCATCTTACTGCCTTTCAGACTCTTGTCAAGTTACGTGTTATGACCATATCTAATGCTGTCAACCGGGTCCAGTGGCTTTACGTGCCCTCGAAAACACAGAAATTTAGCTACCAGTGCTCGCCCATGGAAGTAAACATGTCCGCTATTACCTTTGTAGTTCGGTCGATCACATAGACTCGACCCAAATCGTTTCGTAACTTGGAAAGACGTAAAAAGAAAGTCAGATGCGCAGAAGTCGTTTTTTCTAAAAACACATAAAAATAAATAACATACCTACATAAAATCTAAAAAACTACTTTTTCTGTCTTGCCAAGTGACATGACGAGTACTACTTGTATAAGTAACAATTTATTTCATACCAATCTGAAATATTGAAATACATAGGTACATACTTATTATTATTAAGTACATCCTAGAATATTTTATTACAATCCTACTGAAGTATGGAATTACGCAAGTTCTGAGAATCACCGTTTATGTTGTCGAAATAGAGTGCCAATCCACTGGAGCGAAGGAGACACCAATCCAATAGAATTCCATAGCGCTTTGGAAAAGACGGCGAACTGGAATTCAAATATCATGTCCAAAATGTTCGGCAGTCGCGTTTTCCGCCGTGTTCCGCCTAGTGGATTGGCTTGTAATAATCGTCGCCGATTCCGAGTCGTGTTTTTTTCCGGGTGACAATATTGTAAAGTTCCTGCTATTGATACAGGAACAGCTTACTATCGATAGAGCTATATCTAACTAAAGCTACGAGTATGTTATTGAAGGTATGGTTGAAGTAAATTAGGTGTTATTGAAGCTTTTAAGGGAGTCAATTAATAAAACCATTAAAACGTTCATGTGATCGTAGGTATTGATAAAATTACCAAAAACTCAACGTGCAAACATTTTGTAGGCTATCCAGGCTAGCAGCAGCTAATGCATAGTACTGTATTAGTTATTAGGCTATTATATTTTATTGCAGATTATTTAGTAAGTTTTAAGCGCAAAACAAGTATACCCACATAAAATTATGTACAAATAAGTCGGGTAACATTCAGGAATCGCGCCCATCACCTCTGAACTTCCCAGAGGCGCCTATCTCACTTATAAACTAGTAAGAGGAACAGTCATAATTGCGTTTCACCTGTCCGACTTTTCCAAGTTAAAATAGAACGGGTAAAAACTAAAGTACGTCATAATTCGTGCTAAGTCCACAACGGCAGGCAAAGTTGCATTTCGAATTGTGTTTTAATTACTCTACTTGCCAACGTTCGTCTCAAGTGAGTGACGGCGAGCGAGAATGCCTCGGTACGGAATATCGACCAAAGTTGAGCCTACTTTCGTGCCATCTCAAAGACCCGAGGTTTTCTTTTGTGCGACTAGAGGGAACAATGGCGGCTCTAGCTTCACGCTAGTTCTTAAACAATACGTTAATTACGCACGACACCGCGTTGGAATAAGGCATAAGCTTTTAGTCTGTGTTAACTTTATATTACAGAGATTTTAGTGTTAAAACCTAAAGTAACGTATGTATTTTAATTAAATGTTGCCGCTTGCGTCCATTTATCGTCATTTGGATGTGCTTCTTGTGAAGCGGGCCATTATTCAAAGGGTTCTGCGTTCTATTTCCGATGTGGCAAATATTTTATGTAATAGCTGCGTCCGGACTAAACGAGCAGCCGCGCGCGGTAGCCTCAGACGCGCGGCAAACCGCGGCACAGTTACTGCGGGTACACATTGGGCGTGTTCAAACGCGCGCTTTGCTAACGCGCGTTTCGAGAGCCAGGAGGTCTGTTGAAGTATACACATGCAAGCGCGCGCTTTTACAGGAAGCGGTACAGCGGTTTCAAACTAGCGTTTTTTACGCGCGTATAAGCCCGTCTTTGGAATTGCATGTAGGCACGTAGGTATAGGCGCGACTTGACGTACGCGCGTTGACGAGCGAATAAGCGCGAGCCACTGACACAACGCCACTAGGCCACTATCGGTTCGAGCGAACACGCCTAAATATGCCAGTATACGCACGTCCGGTTTTTTGAAGCGCGTATTGTAGGGCGCGTGCAAGCGCGTATGCTGAAACGACCGTATACGCGCTGAAAAATACGCTAGTCTGAAACCGCTCTTAGCAAAGCGCGCGTTTGAAAACGCCCAATGTATACCCGCAGTTACCTTCAATGGTTTTGAAGCGGCGTGTGCGTTTTCCTCGGCCGAGGCACGTCCCGACCGAGCACTTGCTTCGCGCGGCAGGCCTCGCGCGGTTGCTCGGTCAGTCCGGACGCAGCTAATGAGTTAGAATGTATATTTTCTGCCTAGAAACTGGTTGTTTTCTACCAAATAAAACTCAAAACTGTAAAACATAATGGTTTATTTTTTTAAAGTCTGGCAGTTCACAATCACGCCACTCGTTTACAAAATAAAGGTAGGTATACATTTACAGAGCTCTCGTCCTAGACTACAACAAGAGTAGAACGCAACGCCCACTAGGTTACGGCTCATTGCTTGCATTAGTTATTCACATCAATGCCATTGGCAAACACCATAGAAATCAGAGAAGATCTATGGTAAACACTTATGCTGGGTTCACACGGCGGGTATGCGGAGTCATTTTGACGTATGGGGTCGAGTTTTACCGCTCTGACATCGAGCATATAACCAAAAAGAGTAGTAATATGAGCTAGAAAATTCCAAAACTGATCAGTGATTTGTCACTGATGAATGACAATTTAAAACACTACCGCACCAACAAGTGACCAAGTGAGTTGTGTGTCGGCCAATCAGAGCGCTGTGAGCGGCGCAGTGTTTTGTCTAAATTTGTTTTCGAACAAAACATAAGACAATACTGCTCTAATTGGTTTTATGCTTTATGCTTAAAATCTAATAATTTTTGGGCCTTAATGGCAGGCATAATTATTGTACAACGTTTGAATTTTGAACATGCTAAATTGTCTTAGTTGAAAGAACATACTTATCTCTATCAAGTTTATGCATCTAAAAGAGCATGTTCGTAAGTTTCTGTAACTCTGAGTAAGAAAAAATAAACCTCTGTAGTTTCTTGCCGCTTCTCCCCGGACCGCCCGCGGCAGGGATTTGTAGAAGAAATGGCGTAGTTTGACTATCGAAAAGTGTTTGTAAAAACCAATTTCGAATCAAACTATTTATTTTAAAAATATCATATTGATAATATCGTCCATATTTAATACATGGTAACTAAGGGTAAATACACATTAATAAACACATAAATAATGATATAGAAACTAAACTTTATACTACATTCCATAACAAATATTATGTATGACAAATTCGCAATTTTTAAACGATTGTAGATACATAAGGTACATCTTAGCCTCAACTATGGATAATCCTTCTAGCTTTAAATAATCTAAAGCTATTCCGATTTACCAGGTCTAATAAACCTTGTAAACATGTAAATGTAGATAGGAACGCCAATACATGTTTCTCTCTTATAAATTACATCATATAAATCACTTTTATGGCAGTGTCACAATGTAATCTAAGGGCTAATTAAATGGTTCTATTTGTTTGATTACTATAATGATGTATAATATTATTATATATTTATCACAATTATTCGGCGACGTGTGAGTAAAGGTGATTTGTTGATTAATGAATATGATAAAATGTTATTTCATTGAGCATGTACCCAGCACCTTACAATACTAATAAATAAAAAAATACCCCGATTTACTTTTAATTAAGAACAAGTATTGTTAAATAATAAAAATTCTTAAACTAGTTATCGAGAAATTATTAAACAAAATCGATAATTAAAATTTGGAAGATCCTTGGTCAACAAACCAGGCATACTGTACTCCATTTCAACGATTTTACAAATTTTCTGCGTAATTTGTAATTTAAAAATAACGTAGATCAAATTGAAAAGAATTGAAGAATGATTGAAACATTTATTTCTAAAATAATATTTGTTAACTAAGATTTTTTAAATGGATGAATGAATAATAGGTAGTGATAAGATTGTTTACTTATTCTCGCAAGATCTTTGAAACGGAATATACCTAGCAGAACCTTTGGTCAAACAATTTTCCGAAGATTCTATCACTCCATACAAGTTGTTTAACTCTCTCTGGTCTCATAGACAGATTTACTTAAACCATTGAATAATTTTGTATTGAGATGTTACAGACAATATTACACTAAATAGATTCATTATAGACATATTTTATTGATTGGTTTGCAATAGTGACAACTGACTGACAAATTTGTATCGAAACTGTCAAACAAGACAGCGTAATAGCTTTATGGCCAAACTTACAACTTGTACCACTCCAAACGACCCATACCAGGCATTTAATGCCTGGTACGACGTTAAAGTATTACGCGCTCATATGCAAAGGCCTTAGGTTTCTATGGTTCTGAAGACATTTTATGGTGCAAAATTTGAATTGGTGGTACTCGAAGGGACGTTTCGGTAACATAGCGCCACAAAGGAAACAACGCGGTTCATTGGCTTTCACCTGGAAATCAAATTAAAAATGTATTCTAGTACAGATCAGTAGAAAGAATAAAACATAAATATTTATGTTATGGAATAATCACTGGAATTTAAAAAAATAATCCCTACAACTCTTTTCAGCTAACAGGGAAAATTTTATGTGTGCGTTGACAAGATTTTGCATGTGTGAGTTTGTATTAGTTCCCAGCATTTATGTATGCATATTCTTGTGTGTTTGAAGCACATTTATAATCTATAGTTCCTATACCTTATGCATAATAATATGTTGATGTATATGATTTAATGCTAGATCAATTTGTGATAGAAAGTTATGACTGTCATATTATTATGAAATAGTCATCAACAGATAATATTAAAAGCACGATCACATTCATAAAAAAAACATTGTTACAGCATACCTTCTCTGCATCTGGCTTTAAGCAAAAGTTATTCGTTTTATTCTTCTCCGCCTGTTTTTCTTTATCTCGCTGTCGCTTCGCTTTCTTCTGCTGCGCTTTCTTCTCTTTCTCCAGCTCCAAGAGTTCAGGGGTCGCGGGGCCAGGGATTTGAGACTGAAACAGAAGAATTTTATCACTCAATGGAGTGATGATGCTGCGTCCCATTTGCAAAGTTAGAACGGTAGAAAATAGATCCGCCTATTGGTAGCCTTGTTTTTGAACTACTAGCTGACCTGGCAGCGTTGCTCTGCAGCAGTGTTCTTAATAGATGATTGTTTGTTTTTCTACCCTAGATACTCCAGAACTAATATTTAGTAAATGCTTACCGCATTGAACAACTTTACAATATTTCTAAGAGATAGTTTGATTCTCGACAATAGCATCACCTATCGAATTCAAACCTATCATATATTATGAGTTAGACCAAACAATAATCTACAAAATTTCAGCGAGATCAATTAAATATTACTTACAAAAAATATAATATAATCATTTCTAAACATTGGTAACAATTTAAATATTAGTAGATATTAAAATATAATTTAACTTCACTATACCTTAGCATAGTTATATTTGTCAGGATACTGTGCTTGGAAAAGTCGGAAAGCGATTCTCGTGTCCTGGTGCGGCGACGCGGCGTACGGCGTTTGTAGTGCGAAATTCTTTACACAGGGGTCGCCACCGACCGAGAGCAGTTGCCTGTATAATATAATAGAAAAATTACTACTATATTAAAACTGCAACATGATCATAATTGTCTTAGAAGGGTACAGCAGTCTTTTATGGAGCTCGGTGTTCGCTTTTACAATTAATTATTCAAAGTCTATACGTGATTTGCCTATTAAAAAGTGCGCAACGGATTTGGATGCGGTTTTTTTAGTAGATAAAGTGATTAAAGAGGAAGGTTTATATGTACAATTTATTATACTTTTACGTAAATTCTATTTTTTTCCGAAGCGAAGCGAGGGCGGGCAGCTAGTATAGGATATTTTGAATCCCGGAAATCCCGTGGGATCTGTCAAATGTGTCAATACTCACGTGACCATCTCCGGCTGTTGCGCGATGGCAGCTTTGTGCAGCGCGGTGTTGCCGTCCTCCGGGTCCTGAGTGTTACACGCCGCTTGCAAGTCTTCCACCTCCCATTCCTCAAGTATCGTGCCCAGGCCGACCAATTGCTTGTCGGATATTAACGTCCACATCTGTAATAATTATTTTATTATTATTAACCCATTCAGTATCCTCGACGCGTATGTGCGTAATATGTCCAGGACGCGTATATGCGTTTACGCGCTAATGGCACACCATATGCTATTTTTTAGGAGCCCTAGGGCGTAGGAGAAAATTAACTTGGCAAAAATCTAAAAGAGACAGTTAGATGCACAGAACAAAAAGCAGAGCAAAACGACTTCTGCGCATCTAAAGTCTCTCTCTACAGCTTTCCAAGTCACTTGCCCATGACTATACTACACAACACCTCATTCGCAATTACCTTTTTAATCTTAGGAGGAATCACAGGCACATTCTTCTTCACAACCTTTTCCCCGGGCTTACTATTCTTCTTTTTTTTCTTCTTACCCGCTTGTTCCCGGGCATTCCCATCACCCGGCTCACTGTCGGAACTATCGCAGCTCACTATCGAGCTATCGTTAATGAGAAGGTCCTTCCTGGAATTAGTTATAACTCCATTGGAACACTGTTCTGATAAGGTCTTTATCCAATCAACCGGTGTCTCCGAGTCTATGTAACACGGACCCTCGTCTTCACTAGATGTGACCTGCATGGGCAACTCGCGTGGAATGCGTTCCCTGGATTCGTACGGACAATTTGTTTTAGTAAAATAACCAATGTTAGTTAGGCTGTCACATATAGACTCGAATACAACTCGAGATTTTATGTAACTTTGTTACTGGAAAGGGTTAAAATGATTTTAGTAAAGAAATGAATATGTGTGCTACAATATTAAATTAAAGCATTTTTTTAATTTACTTAATGAACCAACTAAAAATCAATGATACATCGGATATAATCAACTAATTAATGTTCAATTCTAATGAAAATAATGTCTGTTTTAGAAAGTTTAAAGCGAATGCGCTTTTCGCTGGCAAAGTTAGTGTCAAACACAAAATTATGAGATCAACTGTATTTGGTCAAGAAATTACGCTGAAAATTATAGCGGTATTATTTGAATGTATAAACGAATTGAGACATTGACGTTGGCATAGTCAACAAATAAATTTTATTTTCAAAAATTAGGCTTGAGCACAGAGCGATTTCGCTTTGAGCGTTACGGCTAGCTACAAATTAAGCACTTCAACTACCAAACAGAAAAACAATTGAAAGAAAAATGGTCATTAACTACTATTAAATTCCAACCTTTTATAGCACTAAATTATCATTTATATCAGTATAAAAATGTATCACTTACGTGATATGTTAGAGGAGACCCGAACACAGCAATGGGACAATTTTATTATGGGTTGAAATGATGAATGATGATGATGATGATATTTAAATATGCTTAGTCCACGCGTCGACTATGTGGTGCCTTATTTTGACGCATATGGTGCGCAATTTTGACGTATATAGCGCGTTATTTTGACATACACGGAGACGATCGACTGCAGTGACAACAGAAATAAAACGTAAAATTCCCACGACTTCGTAGATATGTCGAATTCCGACCGCATACGTACAAAACGCACCGAATAGTCCCCATGTGAACTTGCATGTCTTGAAATAAGCTGTAAATGATTTCTTACATACATACCTAGATTTGGCTCTGTCGATCTGTTTGTTGGGGGTGTTTTTCTTAGATTTATCCACGTTCGTTTCAGAGTTGGACTTGACAGGTGCTTTACTTGTGGATGCTATTAAGGCTTTTTGGAACAGCTCCATTGAACCTAAATAATTACATTTATCAGTCCTTTCAGGTATTAAGGTAGGTATCTTAAGAGTAGGCAGAGATTGCAAGCGAATGACAAGATTGCATGAGTATACCACAACAGACTAGAGTAGGTTACGTACGAAAATACGACATATTAATCGTCTGTGAACATTCTAGTAACTATGCACTTCTAATTCTGTGATTGGATACAGTATACGTATCTATTTTTTATTCAAAATCAATCGTCAATTATTAAAAAAAATTGGTCCTTCGAGCAGCAAAATTTAATATCTTTATTACCTTACAATATTAATTATATTATCATTATAGCAACAAAACTTACTGTATACTTCAACACAAGCGACAGTATCGTGTACCCTCTGGACTTCCTTATACGTAGGTTTTCTTGTCGGGAACGGCAAGGCGCGCACGCGCAGATCATCTCGTCTGATAGGTGAGTTCTTCCCGAACAAGGCCGCCTGGTTCACGGCCCCCACTGCTCTGTATAGTACCAGTGTACACTCTACTAGGTCTTTTTCCCAGGTAGAGAGGACTTCTTGTACGTGCTGAAATTATTTTGATATATAAATCATGGTTAACGAATTTTATTTATTTATTGTATATTCACTAGTGCCCCCCCCCCCCCTTACTTCGCTTCGGGAAAAATAATCTCCTATTCTGCCCACCCGAGCCTAAAGTGCAGTAATAGCCATTTGGTCACTTTTGAGTTAAAAATGTAGTCTGAATC
>DWKA01002685.1:0-10342 GCA_018249155.1 Panoquina ocola ocola
TGATTTGTCGATAAAAAATTCCATATTTCATCCCCCTTAAGTCTCCGACATCGGTGACCAGACACATTGTATAATTAGCCAGAAATAGATTTTAGAACTAATTTAAAAAATCTGTTATGTAATGTTTGATTACCTGTTAAGCCAAAACCCATATTACTTACATCAAATTGTATAACCTAAAATTATTATTTTCGACACATACAATTACAAATATACAGGAAATATTGTACTTATCTAAAAACGCACATAAGGACATCCGTAGAAAATGCGTAAGCATAAAGTATTAAAAATTAATCTGAAATATATTCAGTTGAAAAACTAACAACACCCTTTTTTAATTACCAATCCTATAAAACACTGACGCCTAAATTCCCTCGGCCTCCGATAAAAATACAACACCAATCGCTTTCAGGAAACAAGTATCTACTTATAAATAAAGTGCTATCGATGTTTATACAGTAGATCCAGTATAAATCATTTTTATACAGGCCTTCTTACTGCTACGCTTAAATCTTGATCGTTTGTTATTGTCGCGCAGATCAGTCCTACGACGGGTGGCAATCGGACCGGAGTGCGAAGTAACAGAAGGGAACAGGCGATAAATGAGACATTAAAAAAACATTAAAAGATGTCGTCAAAACCGAATTTTTTAATTCATACAGCGGGGACAACCACCGCTTGATAAAAGAGGAAATAAAACGAACGCCTTTATGCTCCGCCGGCGATATCGCTAACAAAAACCCCCGCATTCGGTAAACATTTTTAGCAAACTTTTTGGGCCGCATTTGTATAAACGTGTTCCATAAAACTCAATACGAGCACGTTTCGCCAAAATAGGGAACACCTAACTTTTTTCGGAACATCCACATTCGGGTCTCGTTCGTTATAATAGTATCCGGCCTCTGAACAATGTGCACCTATGAACTGCAGCCAAAAAAACGGTAATTGCGTGTTGGAGCAGAACGGGTTCCATAGCGAGAATAGGGAATGAACACGCTATAGGCTTTTAGTTGACCAACAGTTTAGTCAGTCAGGGAATTAGATTATCGTTTAGCCGAGACATTAACCCTAAAGAGCTATTAGTTCCAGGACCACAAATTCACAACTTTCCCACTATTGGACGGGTTGCCGCTTCCAACGGGTAATGATGATAGTTTAGGCTAGCCAAATAAAATTGACTTGCATGAGTAATATCTTTGTTGATGCACGGAAGCTAATGGCAATTTACTTCATCTTCTTCTTCAAGCTTTCATCTTCTTCATCCGTATCTTCAAGCTTTCATCTTCTTCATCCGTATCTTCAAGCCTTCATCCGTAGAGAAATACATAATTATAAGACGAAATCATACGCGTTTTTGTCCCATTGCCAAGGAATCCTAACAATTCAAAGCAAGCCGAGAGAAAACATTTGTATCCTTTTAGTCATGGTCGAAGGCTTTGTGTAAACACAGGGCATGGAACAACGCACCATTGCGGCAGTTGGTAGGCCACACGAGGCACGAGACAAAATAAGACCGCTGCGGTTATCAACCTCCACTTACATCCAAGGTTTGGGTTTCGCTGCCCAACATTATGTATTTTAAACATTTTCAACGCGAAAGTTTCTTTAGTTTTAGTTCTGGTGGCGTGTTCTACTAAGTTTCGTTAGCCAAGGCTGCGGGAAAATCATTTTCCTTCCTACTTACATAATATATGAAAAGATTTTGGTTACTTTATAGTAATAATTAATTTTCAATGACATGGAGCACTTTGGGGGTAAGGGATTGGCGTCACTAACGCATTACCAGCATAAAAAGTTGGCTTTTTGGATCCCTTATTCAGTAATCAGTTATTTCAGATGTGGACTTCAATTCAATGGTGTTTTTAACACTGAAATGAATACCGCCAGGGTCATACAGATGATAAAAAGCCTTCTTTATGAAGCAAACTCAGTAAAGTATCCCGACGATATTAAGGCGTACTTGATTCTCCTACCATGTGACCTTGGCTTTATCACTTTACCATCCACATTATTCATGACGTGTTAAGATATAGCAAAGCCGTATGTTTTAGGAATTGTCGACAGATATTCAAGATTCATTTGGATTCTCCCGACAATCTCGAATATTTGAACAAAGACCCTCGATTGATATTCACTTCACTGTCAACTAGAGTCAATACGCCAAATACAGCAATCATGCCATATATGAATACCAAAAAAAATAGAATAGGTAAATCGTCTTTTGTACAAATAACCCATACTGATGGTACAAAATAGGAATGGATATTTGTCAATATTTCATGAAATTGGGATCAGAAATTGGAACACAATCGATGCGCATACTTAAAACAAACATACCAACTGAATTGAGAAACTTACTTCTTCTTGAAGTCGGTTAAAAGCATCTTATTCCTATTGAACGTCAAATTATGTTGCGTATCCGTTTACAATAAAGAGGTTTATGATTTGTATGTTAAATGCTACGTTATTACTAAGTGACTATTCACACCTATCTCAGAAAGGAACATGTATCTAAGTGACTGTATATTTTATTTTAAACTTGCTAGTAGGTACATAACATTCTATCTTATAAATAATATAAATTATTAGAACGATCAAATCTACATTGAACCGTCTTTATCTGGTACTGATAATAACATTATATTGCTAATGCTATGGGGAAAGATATTTACATCGAGAATTTCTTTGTCGATGGCATCCGCCAGCATGACGTAAGCAAGATACCCGAGAAAAAATATGGCGGTCCACATCGTACATGACTGGAATATTGAGTGAGATGGCAGACCCTTCTTTCTAGGTCCCTACGAACCTCCTTCAAATTATTATAATGATGTTGAACGGTGGCTGGTTAAAATTCGCTGATACGCCAAGTGAAGTAACTATGAAAGGGAAGCTTAATATAGTAAAGTACAATGTTACGGAATATTAATTTTCTATACGAATATCATGAATATTAAAAATGACGTTAAGCTTTGAACATTTTTACGTAAAATGAATGTGTATAAACTTTGTTAACAAAAAACCTTGTACTAAAAACTGAAAGATTTTTTTGAATAAGCAGTGACATCCCTAAGAATAGCTAGATATATTACCTTCATACTCATTTTTTTCCTATCGGAAAGTTTGATAACCTAAAAACAACGCACTTACAAAGAAATTAAGAACTCGCATAAATCAACAGAAAATGACTGAGCTTGTTACAAACAATAAGGATAATTAAAATAGGGAAACATGATATTAAATTGAGTCATTAAGTTCAATTCCATAATTCTGCAATGTCGGTTTATTGTGAAAGCTTTTAGTAATTGAAAGCAATAACTTTGATTTGTACCAAGTAATTTAAAATGAACTGGGACTTAAAAGAGTGCTCAAATTCTCAAAGGCTGCGAACCTGCATAATTACAAAAACAAGAGAGAATAAACCATAATTTACAACTGAAATGTTTTAGAAAACAACTTTAAGAAAGTTTCATAAGCACCAAGGAACCTCGAAACTGGTGAAAAAATTTACGCTAAAGACGCGAACGCTTCTGTAGATCGTACCCGGCTTTATTTAACACATAAATTAACTTGTTTAAAGAAGAACTTTTGCGATGTTGTCTTGTACTTCTTTCCATGAAAATAAGTCTTGGATATAGTAGACACTTTCCTTATTGTGCTTCTTACAAAAACTGCGAAATATCCAGCTGTAAAAATAACAGAAATTTGTTACTTGAGTACACCGAGAAGTCAAGATATGATGTAGAACTCGAACTTATAAGGAACAATAGAACATGGCAAAAGGTACAAGTGTATTTTCATATTCTTGTGTTCGAATACAAAGCTTACGTTCAATGTACCTTAATAGGAGCATGCAACAAACTTAGTTCCATCGATTCAATACAACCATTACATTCTACGAATATTGTTATTGCTTTGCAAGCAAAACAAAAACGATTCGCCACGAAAATACATAATGGATAGCACCCTTGGCGGCGACTTACACCGTCATCACAATCCCACAAACTGTTACCTACCGCAATGGCCGCCATATCGTGATTTCCCGGGGGTGCAGCGCGGGAGGGGATATCAGATATTGAGGAAGTAATTTGTATGATCGCTAATTAATTGTACAGTATCATTAATTTGGCTTTTTATCGTTTTCCATATCCGAGAATCTCTAGTTTCCCATTTGCAAAGAAAATTACTGGACATAAATCATGAAATCTGGTTGTTTTATGAGTTTTGTCAACAAAAGGACAGATTTTAGAAAGACACTTAATTTTAATCTGGTAAAGTTAGTTTTATTTTGATTAACGTTAATATCACATTATCTTAAACTTTATTTATGGTTTTTGTGGACCTACATAGATGAAACTCATTTCAACATTGATTTTTTTGAGGATCATAATGACATTAGGTATCTTTTAAGAGTCTCACTTAATTAACTCGGCGGGATTTGTAAGATCCCTAAGTCGGATTTTAAAATATCTTCGTCCACACAATGATTTCCCGCGTGAACAATTTTAGTTCATGGTTCTTTTCAGGAAAGTTAAGTTTGTCCATTGCTGAAACTTTTTTATGCATTATAAATAGCCAACCAACAAGCAGACCAGAGCCACACAATTACAGTTAGCTTACAATTTCGTTGAAATTGTATTTAAAACGCATATTCTAAAGTGCATTTCGCGCTATTTATTCTTTAATGGCTTGGGTTAAGACACCAAAACTCTTAAAAAGCTTTCAAACAAAGTTTCAAACAGATGACGCAATGGTTAAGAGGTTTTATCACCCCAGTACGTCTTTTCTACGTCAAGATTTAGAATAGAAAAGAAACTTGAACATTAATTTAAAATTCATGTCTTTTCAGAAAATTTACTCTAGACGTGTAGGTATACATACGTTAACTCGACCTTGTTTCGCTTAGGAAAACTTAATCATTGCAGCAGAAAAACTAAGGAGTTAGAAACAGCGGTGACATGAAAATATTTTGCTAAGGAATTAATATCAACAGTTATGCAGAAATTTTACCAAATCAAGGTTAAATAGCTTAAAAAGCTGTAGATAGATAATATAAGAGCTACTATTACCCTGAACATAATAATAGGCATAGGCATGTTGAACAATAAGTATACTCTCACAAACGCATAAACCGCATACACATATACAGTACATGAGTACTAGGATAATTGATCTAACTCAGACAGTACTGTATAACATAACAGTATTTTGTAGTAGGAATCACATTTCACATCAGTGAACAATTATTTGTGTATCCGATCACTGTTGGAATCTGAGGTAGAATATTAGAGGATATTAGGTTCATTCTGCACGTTCATGTAAGTCAAGCCTAGAGCTCGTGTACCTAATAACACGATATTACACTACGTTTCTCGCAATACCAGAAATATACTACCGAATGCAATAATCTTACATAATCTTTATAAAGTTCTAAAACATAAAAGTAATAATACAGTAAATCTGGACAAATTTTTTAGATCCAAAAATGTGACTGAAGATGCAGCAAAATATACTTGGCTTTTATTACTTTGACTGAAATAACCTTGCCTTAGCTTAGTCATAAGTGATCGAAGTTGAGCAACATCAGGCGTGCCAAAAGTTCGATGGTTAAGCAGTTGACGCAAAACATTACCATTCCCTTGAATCTCTGAGCTATAATCATATCCTAACGAAGAAAACATTGTAAACGCGGAAGTATTTAGGTTAAGAAACAAATAAGACAAGGGTCAACAAGTTGCCGACTCCGTTTTTCGCGTCGTAAAAGTCGTGGCATAGCTTTGAATTTTAATAACAACTTTAAATTATAATGCCGTAAGCAATTACTGGCTTTGACATTTTCTGACAATATTGAGACCGAGAGGTTTCTAGGAGAACAAAATATTTCTTAAAGTTGGAGGGAAATTATGGCAGTTATTATTGTTATGTCAGGAGGGATTTCCAAATATTTTGAGTGAAATAGTGGATAACTAAATTGAAAGTATTGAGCTTACGTTCTTACGTTTTAATATCAATTTTGAAATACACGGCGAATAGTAGAAATAAGTCTTGGAGTATTATACTAAGAATATTTACGAAGAATTATTGTATCCTATCACAGCTTTCAGAAAAGAGCGGCGATATTACTTCGCCAGCCAATAATAACGCAGGCCAGCGGCCACTTAAATATTAGAAATCGTGTGACCAAACCATTTACCAAATTAGAAGACGGTGAAGACAAGAAAACAGTTCAGAAAAGAGTTTTAGAGATATTTAATTACCATAGAAAATACCGGCGTATAAAGATTCAAGATATAGACACACTTCCAAATATTAGCAGCTTATAACCGCGAAGGTGAAACAAATACGCATACAAGGGAACATTACGGCGCTGTTTGTCTCCGCTCTCAAAATAACCCAAAAGAATCCTCAGCGTTAAGTACACTCGACTCTAACCTCAAACCGAGAACATGCTAAGCGGAATACCGTTTGGCGCGACGCCAGCTTACAACCAAATATCCTGGCTCTAAGCACTGCGTGTTATCCAACGTGTAAATTTTTATACCTTTCCTGCTGGATCCTTTGAATACTATCTCGTGATATACAGACACATTATTATTAGCTGCAGTGTACAGATATAAAGGTTCATTCATGAGTAACATTGCCGAGTACATTTATTGTACACCAACTTCGAGTGGGACAATTACTACCACTGTCCTATCCGAAGTTTGTCACAGGTGTCCATGGGCGGGAAGGTACGATGGCACTGTCAAAACGTTTGCTACCTTTTTCCATAAAAAAATATTATTTTTACTTCAACGCACTCTTTATAGAAATCGAAGATAAACCTTCAGCAACGGACCTATAAAAATGCTGGATGGTTAGAAGACATTGTAAGATAAATGAAGAAAATAAAACGGAACAAGTATACGACTTTTAATGTTCCATAAACTTTGCTTTCGCTGTATCGCTATGTCATGATAGTTACGCGTTCCACAGACCCGAACACAACAGCCGTCCCAGATCTGTTATTGATCTCGTGAACGCATAAATTCGTAACGAGTATTTGAATTGCATTGGATCTTTTTGTATGGTCCATCATCAATATTCAATTTAGTTTTTTTTTATTCACAAACCCGTCGTACGTAGCTCTGTACTGCTTCAATCATACAGGGTTCCCTGAATGATATCAAAATATCAGTCACCATAATTACATATTTTGGTTTTAGATTCGAAGGCAATGAGAAATTTACATGATAACAAAAATGTACAAAATATTGTCAAGGTTTACGATTTACCTGAAATAGGACCTAACGTGGCAGTATAAGAGTACGTTCCCAGAGTAACTTAATGTTGTAAAAATTACCTTCTATCTGAGGATAATAACCACGACCAACGACTACACGTGCGTGCCCTCTGGAACTTAAAAGCGACGAAAGTTACCATAAGCGATTATGCTATAAACATTTAAACTTACTTAAAATTACTCGATTAAACCAGGGAACTCCGAACACGCAAGCTCGGTTCGCACTTGACCTGTTTTCTGCACTTCGATATTCCATCAGCGGCTGAACGTGGATTTAAATTCCTATTATTTGATTTCATATCAAACATCGAATTCATATGTAGAAAGGATTCTAACGAACCGATTTTGATTGTATGTATGTATTGTTAGAATAAAAGTTACATGTGTTAAATTTATTTTTACTATGTGTAACTACTACTGTAATTTGATATTGAAATACACACATCTTCATTTTTTATTATATAAGTCGTCGATATTCTGCCATGGAATGAATTGATTATTCGGCCGAATCAAGTAGTGCATCTCCACTCAGTATAATATTATATATTCCAGATTTATGATGCTTTAACTAAATTATCAGTAAAGAAAAATATCTGTGTATTATGTATTTTACCAAAATTATTATTAAGCCGAAAACCATCCCTTAAAATTGAAACAAATAAAACAATCTCTTATTTTAAAAAATATCCAGTCTTCCAAAAAACACCAATTCCAGAAAAACCATATCTACTAAATGGAGAAACCAGCCAACTTTCCATAAACAATATCATTATCACAAAATTCCCATGAAACACTGCAAAGGTATTCAAACTCAAATGATGCTGCGCTTGCAATTCTTTAAAGAAGTGGAACTGAGACTGAAACCAGTAGTGTCACAAACACATTAATCAGCCCCCTGCTTCCTGCTCGCTGATGGCGAGAGGACTGAGGCCGAGGGCCCTCGAGGCACAAGGCACGCTAGTTAATAATGCCTCGCACGCAACTCTCGGCGTCGGAAAGACTGCGCTGCCCGCCACCATATATTTACTTATTACTTACGTGGTCTTACTGACAAATTCGTGAACTATGGCGTTCCTGAATTACAGTTCTTCCGAAGTTTTTAATCGATCCACGTTCATTTTATTGTCATTGTTTGTTTCAAGTATTGATAGCCTAGTGATTTTATAGTATTAACTAATATATATTAGCCCATCACTTAGCATCAATTAGCGACATCACTCGACTCGTCTATTGTGTAAACTGTAAAGTAAAAACTCCAGGCTATGCAATATTAAACAAACTTACGCGTTTATTTTCGTAAAGAACCGTGACGTATGCAATTCGTAAAAGTTGCAATACCGAGGGTACAAAATGGAAAGTCAGCAAATTACAGTTGAAATTCGCGTATTCGCACTCACCTTATTAAATTCCGCATTAGACTGGCGCAATAAATCTGAATGTCGAGCTGCGAGGCTGGAATTTACTACATTGAACCGAAACTACGAAAGGAAACTGGAAAAATGCAAATGACTGTTTACGAGCC
Organism: Panoquina ocola ocola; assembly: GCA_018249155.1. Lineage (NCBI taxonomy): Eukaryota > Metazoa > Arthropoda > Insecta > Lepidoptera > Hesperiidae > Panoquina > Panoquina ocola. The sequence continues at coordinate 8,805 of DWKA01002685.1, forward strand.
AATATGCTTCTCACGCTCAATTAACCAGAGAGTGGATCCAATAAATCCTAGACTGGCCGGCAGCTTTACCTACTGCGTAACTCTAACCAAACCATTCTGGAACATCCTTGGTATTGTTGATCGAAGGGAAAATCAGATCAGCAAATATAGGGCGTGAATTTTGGTACATACTATTAGATACTACAATAAAATACTCTGATTGTCCATACTGTACGGAGCAGACCATGCACATCATTCTGAAAGTAATGGATACCACAATAGATATTCTTTGTGTCAGTATCGTACAAACTAAAAATAGCTATCTCCAGTTTCCCTCGGAACTAAACCCGGATCAAGGGTAACGTGGAACCTCTTCCTACTAGGCTAGGCCTGTGTAATAGTAAAATGGCTCTCCAGATCTCTTCGACAGAATAAGGAGTCGTTTCCGTATTTTCGCCTCCCAAGGATTTGTCGAACCAGAAACAATGAGACGCGTAGTACTCCAAGTTTTCTCGGTTTATTTTCCACGTCACTGATCCTTTACCCTCTTTCAAGAAACTGACAAAGTACTCGAGGCGTCGACTCCGTACAAAAAATGGTGTCAAATAACACAACAAGGATAAACTAACTCCGACAAAGTATCTTCACAGAAAGAAAACTTATTTAATATTTCAACTTGCAACGTAATATGCCGTAAGGTTTTAACGTGCTTATAATTCACATACATATAACTGGATATGCGTTAATTGCGGGTTACTTACAAATTATTATTGCAGAACCAAATAAAAGTTATTCTTAAAAATAAATTATTTCTCAAGAAGATTTATGTTAAATTAACTAAAACCAAGTGCATGTAAATATAAAGGTATTATAAAAACAATCACATCACTCGGAATTTCAGTCGGCGATGATGAAATAACCTCTGATACTAATTTAATAACAAATGAATTCCACCAAGTAAAGCCTGATACTGATGATAGTCAACAAACTAAATTATGTATTCACACGCATTAATCACTTGATCCTATTAACTGTTTCAATCAATGTAAAATCAAACCTCAGGGGAACTATGTATTGGAAACTAAATTGAATGAAATAGGTGCAGACTGAACGCCTACCGCGAGGCGCAAATTGGCTTCGTTTAGTTATGACAGCGCTGTCCACTGGATTGTGTGGGAAGTACATTGTATGCAGATTATAAATAATAAATATACGTAATGTTTTAATTCACTACTAGTGGTCCGGTCCCTCTAGGCACAATGCAATTAATATTTTGAATTAGTCGTTTTTGGCGCCACGGTTGGCTTAGTTGCTTATTTTTCCATTAAAGACATGCAAGGTTGGAAGCATAATAAATAAGGAGAGTAGATACGCAAAGAAAGGCATACAATTCTAGGGGGGCAACTTTTCCACCCTTGCTCCATACAAGACCCTATACATTTCCACTACTCTACGTTGACAAACTTATATGCAACTAGCTTATGCTCGCGTTAAGAGTTAAAACTTTCATCCCCTATTTTATCCCCTTGGGGGTAGAATTGACCAAAATCCTTTCTTAG
>DWKA01002686.1:0-10342 GCA_018249155.1 Panoquina ocola ocola
CATTAAAATGAACGAGTGGCGCCCCTGCCGCAATTTTATGTCCCTAAAAGTAAATTGTATGTAGCTATCTAGACATGTAGTAACTAAAGAAAAAAAAACTTTCGCTTCATATAGTCAACTAGTTACTAAATAATAATAATAAATTGGAAAAAAGCGACAGTGACATAGCTAACAGTTCTTCAAATACATAATTCTAATATGATAATGACTGATTGATTCTCTAACAGGCATAGCCAGCTGTGACACTCATATAATCGTGTGGAGCGAGGAGAGTCCCAGAGATTTACCCTCGTCTTTGCCTTTTGTGATAGATTTGTCTGATACTACTTTTAAGTAAGTATAAGTTTGATTTCATAACTTTTTCTTTGAAAATAAATGGGATAGATTAATAAAAAATGTTCAATAAACTTCTACAAAATTCTACTTAGCATTCTAATTTATTTTCAGGCTTATTGATAGATTATTAAGGGTTGTAGTTGAAGAAAGCGGTACGCCAAATGCAAAAGAAAATGAATACATAGCTGTAGCTTGCCTGAACCTGTTTAGATTACAAGTAAGTGACTATCTATTAATTATCCTCCAGTCAGATTCCCACTAACTATTAAAATGCATTGTGAGAGGAGACCCGATCCCAGCAGTGGGACAATTAGGGTTATAATGTTAAAATGATGTTGATGATGAAAATGCATAGTGTTGTTATTTTTACGAATAGACTAATACTTGAAAATGAAGAACGAGCGCGCGGGTCGGAGCCCGCCGCGCGGCATCGCGCTGTGATGTAGACGATACTATCTTTTTCTTGGTTCTTGTACAGCGCGGTGGATCTTTCCGCGCCGTGCCGCGCGTACGTGTGAACTTAGCCTTACACGTTGTTCGCGGCAGGTGCACGCGTGGCAGAGCACGCGCGCGCCGGCGCAGTCCCCGGCGGGCTGGGGCGGCGGGCTGCTGGCGCTGCTGGTGGCGCTGGTGGAGGCGCCGGGCGCCGCGCCGGCCGCCAAGCGCGCGCTCGCCGCCGCCTGGCCGCTGCTGCTGCCCACGCCGCAGATACGGGCGCGGCATCTCATCGATCTGTTACCCCAGGGTATGTGATCCTATATCTATAATATTGACATGACAAAGCGCCTCCTCGAAATGGTGGTAGATTAAAACATTGACGTGCATTGGTGTACCTGACCTACCTTCATATAGGTGATGAATAAGTTATTTTTGATTTTGGTATTATAAATGTGAAAGTTTGTATATTTGTTTGTTTTTACTCTTTCACGCAAAAACTGCTGAACCGATTTTCATGAAATTCGGCACACACGTAGAGGGCAACTTGGATTAACACATAGGATAGTTTTTATCGTGGAAATACTTGGATTGGTCGAACTCCCCTCGGGTGGAAACTAGTGAATAATACTAAGCGCTTACACACTCATACCCCCGCACTAAGATTCATTAAAATGACGTAGTTTGATTATATTGTGGTGTTAAAAAAGTAAAAAATGTTTAAGAAACTATGTATTTTCCGCTCGCGGCTTCGCCCACGTGGACATTGACCAATCCCGCGGGATTTCCGTGATAAAACTATCCTGTGTTCATTCAAATTACACTCTATGTGTCTGCTAATGTTCATGAAAATCGGTTTGGCAGTTTTTGCGTGAAGGAATAACAAACAAACATACAAACTTTTGCATTTATAATATTAATAGGATTAAAATAATAATGAAACAAGCTAATTCATGTTACTATATTAATGTATAGGGTGTCAACAAACTGGCGTGGGCGCTCGTTTCATGACTGAGCTACTGGTTTGGTCGTTACTCGGCGGTGGCGGGCTGCAGGACGCGCTAAAAAACGCATTGCAAATACACTCGGAAGACATGTTCAACCATTTGATACTTGATGAGTAAGTACTAAAACTTATATTACAATGTAATTAATTGGAATTCCATAATTACCTTCAATGGGCAATATGTAATCAATATACATTTTGACAGTTCCTACGATCAAGTGGATATAGTGACCGGACAACGCAGCAATACAAATGATGTCAACTCTGAAGAAGCTTCTACGTGTCAAGGTTAGTTACATTATTAAGGTAAATGCAACTCACATTTTGGATTGTAAGCACCTGTTACACGCTCAATCTAGATTGTGATCATTGACTGTGTAACGTATTTTAATTGATTGACAGATTTTCGATACGTTACACAGTCAATTTGGATTGAGATCAACAAGGATCACAATCTAGATTGATTGAGTGTGTAGCGGGTGCCTTATGAAGAATGTAACAATCTGTACTTATGAATGTTGTAAAATAAGAAGTGTGTATTTAGAATTAAATGCGTGTAACGCAGTATAGGATGAATTTATGATATTTTTTTAATTCACTACAGCTGGGTGTGCAGAGGACTACCCAATGACAAGCGCAATCGCAGTCGAAAATGCCAATTGTGTCCCCTTGATGTCTCTGGTATGTGTTATTTCAGTATTTACTTCACTTACCTATATGTGAGTTGCAATTATAACAGTGTTTTTCTTGTTTAAGGTAAAACATTTAATCGAAAACACGAGTTGTCAGACTCAATATCACTTGAACGCTGTTATCCACGGTCAAAGCAGCAAAGCTGACATTCCTAAAGACACAGTGAGCCCCAGCTGTGAACTACTGATTAGATTTCAAAGGTATGTTCTTCTGCCTGATTTTCTCTTTAGCTTTAAACATTTTACTAGATGTCGCGTACACATTTCGCACAAGTTCTTATGAAATTTAATTTTAAGATAGAATCAATTCATAAGAATCAATGTAATCAAATGTAAAATTACAATATTGTTCCTATTATAGAAACCACCAATCAACATTTCCATTACAGCTATAGGTATACATTTTCTAATACAGCATAGACTTCACTAATGTACCTGGCCGAAATGGTGCTAACTTTTAAAAATCAAGTGCATAAGTATGTCTATGATACATATATGAAAAAAAAAAATTTGATGTACTTGCAGGCTACTGTTTTGCGAGGGTATGTGGTCGCGCGGCGGGCGTGGTACACGCGGCGGCGTGCGCGCGGTGCTTACACAATACGCGGCGTTGCTCGCGCAACACGTGCACGTCACGCTCGCGTGCTTCATGGCCGCCGTGCGCGCCGCCGACAACGCGCAGCTGCGGCTGCTCTGTGATATTATATGCGTTGATATTATTGGTGAGTGGGGTTCAAGGTCATTGTAGTGTTATATTGAATTGTATCTCGTTGAGATAAAGTTCAAAATAATTTGATGAAATGCAGAAAATATCTATGTAATAAGTGAACTTATTTGCTGAAGACGTAATTACATAAAATAGATGCATAGTTAGAAAATACATATCAATCGGGTCTAATTTCTCATCAGGTCGAGTTCTAACCGAGTTGGCAGTGTGGATATGCTCGTGTTCGGCGCGGACGCCGTATCTGCTCACAGACGTGGAATGTTCCTTATTGAAAATGGTGCGGAAATGTGATCAGGCGGCGAGGATGTTACCTAGTTCGGACAAGCTAGAGGCTGATTTCCTGGGCTGGCCCGGCCTGCTCACCCGGAGACAGATCATTGCTGGAAGAATTATTAGACAGTAAGATTTACTCATTATTTCACGATTGCTGTTCAGTTAAAAAAAATATTTTTGTCGATGCAGTTGTACTGTAACTGATAGAGTAAGCACTTAAAATGTAATAACAAACTTTTTTAATGAAGTAATTTATATATCAAGATAAATATAAATCTACAACTCATATCTCTGCGGCACAATTTTATACTTCTTCCTTATAGTTCATAAATAACATTTCAGTGTGTCAAACATAATTAGGTATACAGGTAATATAATAATCTCTCTTCCGCCTCCACAGATGTGACTTGGAAAACCACACCAAAGAAGGGGGCTACTGGATAGTGATATCGGGCGTGGTGTACGACGTGGAGAAGTTCGAGTGCGACAACGCGGCGACGACGGAGTACGTGCGCGCGCTCCGCGGCACGGACGCGACCGAGGCGCTCGCGGTGCCGCCGCACGCCGCCTACATGTACCAGATCACGGCCAAGGTTGTTGGATTGTACGAGAGGCTGATAAAGGCGCATAAGTGCAAGGTGAGCGCGGAATTGTAGATATTCTTAAACAATTATAGATTTGGTTGTGAAAATACGTTTAAGTTTTGCGATTTACCGCCCAAGGTTAAATTGATACTTACCCTCCCGTATTATTTAAGTCGAGTAACTTAAGTAGACAAATTTCATAAGATCGTTATTTGTATTTTTTTAGTTTCACTGTACTGAGAAGTAGTTTGTCTATTTTAATTGCAAATCAAATATCATAAATCTGTATTATTATGAAAACTACATAAAGAAAAAAGAAGTGCTATTTTGCTCCCTGTTTGCCGGGAACAAAGAAGCTCTTTTCGCATAGAAGAGATATAAACTACATAATAATTTTTTTCTTACGTTAATCTTCGGTTGTTCAGGAGAACGCGTCAACGGTGCGCGCGCAGCACGTGCTGGCGTCGTGCGCGCTGCACCTGGCGCTGGGGCTGGCGCAGGGCGCGCTGCGGCTGGCGCGCTCGCTGCCCGCGCAGCCCGTGGAGCGCGACGCCGCCGCGCACGCTGCTGCGCTCTTCCTGAGGGGAGGGTTGCAGGTATATACTTCAGATGTTACTTGTTAGTTTGTCCAGTAGACATTCGTATATTATGTGTGAACAGGATTGACCTCGCGTCATACTTTGACGTTAAAGCGCCGTTTTAAACCAATAATACTTATCAGCTGATGACTTTGCTAGGTTATCAAAGCTTGTCAAGGAGCAGAGGTCAATCGAGACTTTCCTATTTTTAGTTTGATTGCATTACTGGTGTGTTTAGCGCAGTGTAACATAATTTCATCATTTTCGTACTATGAAGACTGTTAATTAATGCATCGAATATGTAGTGTATAATATACATCAACCAATATAATACCATGCTAAAAATTCACTTTATTTCTCTCCATTAAAGTCAATTTCATTTCCAGACGAACCAGCTAGCGAATCCATTCGACGAGGAGAAGTCAGAAGCTCGCAGCGGGTCGTCAACCGGTGGCAACAGTCCGGCGAGCGAGGCGCCGGGGGCCGCGCCCCCGTCCAGCGAGCTATCGACTGCCACGCTGGGCGCTGTGCCCCGCCAGCCCAGCCTGCGGGTCAATGTAGCTGTGTCGGCCGCGCGGGCCGACTCGCTGCTTATAGCGCTGGCGGAGCCTAAGTTACATGTAAGATTCTTATTTTTATTATCATATTGTGCAATTTGTCTTGGCATTTAGTTGTCAGTGGTTCAGTGTAATGGTTCAGTGGTTAACAAATGGTTCAGTGTAATTTGTTTTGTTTTTTAGGTGTTGAGGAGTTATTATTTTCGCTGTTTTTTGTCCATGATTAAACATGAGCTAAATATTTGTATAGCCGTATAAGTAATTTATATGTATAAATTATATTGAATTTGAATTACCGAAGCGTACCTGAAATTTCACTATAATGTTCTGAAAGGAATTTAAAATTTTATCTTGCCTTTGATCAGCTAGAACAACTGTCCGGTTATTATTTTTTTGTTACAAAGGATCCTTTAGCATTACACTTGTGGTGGGCGTGCGAGCGGCGAGAAGGCTGCGCCCCTCACTTCCCGCCCGAGCATCCTTTAGAAGAACTGAGGAGGGCGTTGCTAGCTGTTCTTTTGTACCACGCCGGCTTGAAAGAACATGCTCTAGCTACCGCCACTACCGGTACATAAATGTTTATTGTTCATGATGACGACACGAATTCAATAACAGGCGACATTCGAGTACATAATACCTACAATTTATTATGGTTTTTTACTTAAATACGGTGTCATATTATGATATACACACCATGTGCACAAACAGCTCTGATTCTGCCGTTGTATCTGAACAAATTGTTCTGATACAAAGGCGGGCTTAATGCTAAAAGCATTTTCTCCCAGTCAACCTTTGGGCAGTGTGAGCACGACCATTTGGCTTACGTTTATGTAATTGTTTGCTTATTTTGATTAGAAATGGAGAAGGGTGAAGTGAAACTTTCGCCTGCAATGTCAGAAATAGTAAAAAGTGTACAGCAAAGCAAGTGGACGCTAATAAGAACGCGGCAGCAACAGTCTCGTGGATACAAAGAGGTAGTTTACCTAAATAATTACCTAGCTGTAAGTAGCTTATAGTTTCAAGGCAAATAGATCGATATGTATGCGCCTCAGGCCTCAGTGACCTCAGGTCACTATGACTACCAAATAACTTTATTAACTTTAATAGTTTTATTTTCTTGTACAAACAGAACACATAATGTTTATGTTTGTTGTCAGGTGTGTGCAGCGCCGCTAGAACGAACAAGGTTCCTCCTGCACGAAGTGCGCGCGGCCATGTCGCCCGCGATAGACGCGTTGCGTGCGCGCCCGCCGTACCGCGGGCACAGTAACGCGCAGAAGATGTTTAGGAAGGTCATGCAGTTGGCTAAATCGCCGTCTTTTAAGAAGTGGTGAGTGATTTTAGGGCCTAGTTAGGTTATGTATAATGCTGTTAAACACTTTAGAAAAAATAAGCGTCTACTTAAAATAAAATAAAAAATGTGGATATATTATTTTTACAACTATTTATTTGATACATTTTGTTATATCTCTTTAGTAAAGTTGGTTTTATAAAATAATTGTAACTAAATATTAATTTAAAGACCTTCCCTTTTACCTGAGTTCTTATTTATTCATGTTCTTTGCATATATATCTTTTAGTTTTGAAACTACTAAGGAGTTACGAAACAGGCAAAACAGCCTTAGCAAAAGTATGCTCAAAGCCACTGGGAGTCTACTGCAAGGGGACGCGCTTTTAATAAAGTCGGTCATTGGCCATTCGTCTACACTTTCATCTCGAATGAACGATGAAACACCGACCAATCCGGTAGACGTTCAGAAAATTCTCGAATTGAGTGCTCCATATTCAAAGGATATGGCTAATCAACAAACAAAAATCAAACTGCTGACCAGGGAAAAACCTTTAGAAAAAGATATCAAAAACGCTTCTAATTTGGACGACATGCGAAATGACAAGCTGTCAGAGAAAGATGAATACATGGACAGAGATTATGACGATAAAACACCGACGAATGAAATTTCTATAAGCTCAATGAATGATATCACGGATAATTCTATTTTGAAAGAGTCTATAGAGAGTGAGAAACAAGTGTTGTTAATGGCAGAAGATCTGAAAAATGAACTTATTATGGCGGACGAGGAAAAAGATGATGACAATTCAGAGAGAAATAAATTTGTTAATGCTTGGGTAGCTAAACTTGCTTGTGAGGAAAAAGGTAAAGATACCCTTAAAATTTTAATGAATTTTTAGTATTCGACTAACATCATTTCAACAATAATAATTAACGTGTAATACCATTTGGCATACTATACAACAACATTTTTTTTAGATCTGTACTGGATGCTTGAAGAAGTGACGCCTGAACAACAGGGTCTGACTACAGGAATTATCGATTTTGTTATGTCGGATGACACGTGCGATATCGATACATTGAGAAGAGCTTTATATTGTCAGGTAAAAAGAAATGCTATCAAATACATACATACATTAGAATTCTTTGTACAATTCACTAATATCCAATTCCTTTTCAGATGCAACGAGCTGAAATAAGGAGAAAAGGATACTCAATCATAAATAACCTTCTTCACGCTACACAGACCATGTCTGACAGCGTCAAGTATGCTGCTCTGACTGGTATAATGGGCGCGTCACTAGCTGATTCGGTACCCCAAGTGCCTCTCAAGCCGACCATACCTCTAACAAAACCGTTAGAAGGAATCGAGTCTGTAATACCGTACACAAAGTATATGGTGTTGTTAGAGAGATCGAAATTGTTTAAATATGTTCTCTTAGAATTAAAGGTAAAAGTGTTGGAAGGCGAACACATGTATCCATTGCCGCTAAAGTTGAGCGCCAATTATGGTGCGCACGCGTTACTCAATAAACCATCAAGGGCAAGGTGTGTTGATTTCTTTATTATATGTATAACATATTTCGTTTGTTTTTAGTACTTTTTAAAATATTCGATGCAGATATTATGATTGTTATGTTTATTATTTTCTTATAATTTATTTTATAAAATTCTAGATTCATTATAGCACTCCTATCTTTATTGGTGGAGGGGTGCGGTGGGCCTGAGATAGATCAACTTATCAACGGTGGAGCTCTCAGTTCGTGTTTGACTTTACTGAAGCAGATAGGCGGCGACGCGTCGCAACATTCATCAATTATATGCACTGGAGTTAAACCTAAACGTTTGTATAATAACAATTTATTTACTCTTAATTTATAAGACCCATATAACGTCCAAATCGTCCCAGAAAAACGTGTAACTGGGGTAAAATTTATCATGTTTGTTTTAAAGCAAAGTTTTAATGTTATTCATACACAGGTCATTCATCAGTGCTAAATGAAAATACAAATGACAAACATGTTCACTATTTTTCACATTAATGACATTAGTAGGACATTAAGATTGAAATAGTAAAATCAATTTTACTAATAGTTTTATATTATACTAATCAAAATTTCAATATTACAGCTGAATGTCTAGTCATCTACGAAGACGAGCGAATCGGCGCCCGTGCTAGAGGAGCTTCGCTATCGGGACCGGAACTCGCTGCTATGATGAAAATAGGCACTCGAGTCGTTAGAGGCAAAGACTGGAAATGGGGTGATCAGGTTAGTAAATAACATGAATCTATCTGTCTATAATAATTATATATTTACTTGTCCTTACAATGACCCGATGGATTCATAGCAATTTGATTACTTTTTAGAAGGTTTTAAATGATTTGTATTTACATTTTTAAATAAGTGAACTGTAAAATTATTCTACTAACCAGTCTTAACGGTCACAGTCTCATTACTAACGAATAAGAACAACTGATATCCTTTTTAACACCTTGTACTAATAGGATTTACTTAGTACAGTCTCTCCTACTCGAATTTTGTCACAGGTGTTCATGGGCGGTATGCGATGGTGACATTGTCTGCTTATTTGTTATCTTTATTCCATAAATAATCTTCCGTCATTTAACTAGGACGGGGGACCGGGAGCAGAAGGTCGTGTGATCGGGGACCTGGGCGACGACGGGTGGGTGCGCGTGGGCTGGGACTCGGGGGGGACCAACTCGTACCGCATGGGCAAGGAGGGCAAGTACGACCTCAAGCTGGCACGCTCGCCGTCGCCGCCGCCCTCCGTCGATGAAACTCTTAATGGCGCCCGTAAGTATCATAACTTCAATTGATTAATGTTATATTACTTATCCTAATACATTTTCCGGCTATCAAGAGAGGCTAGTGGAAGTCACTTTATAAAGGTGTCTTAGATTTATTACAGATGTAATATGCTCTGTAAATGTAGATTACTATGCGTTGTGAAGGAACTGACTTCCACATACGCTATGACATGATCAAATAAATGCGACAATAAATTATCTTCAGAACAAAATCTATTGAAAGAATGCACTGAACACTGTTTAATTGTATGATATTAAAACCTTTACTTACTCAATATGTTTTTTTTTTTATATTCAAACCTCTCTTTCTAGCGTCGGACGTGAGCGTAGAATGGTGGCCGGTGAACGAGGTGCGCGCCGCGTGCACGACGGCGGTGCGCGCGCTGTGTGCGAGCGCGGCGAGCGCAGGCCCGCGCGCCCGCCGCAACGTGTGCGCGCTGCAGCGCCGCCTGCTCACGCTCGCGCACACCACCAACTCGGTGCCGCCGATAGCGTACAGCCCCTCGATACATACAGCTCTAGTTGTTATCAGGGGTAATTGATTTGTTATTTACAGCATGATTAATGCAGATTTTATGGCTTTTATATTGGCTTTGCTACCATGTGGAACTCTATATTATTTGGATTAAGTTGTAAAATAAAATGTTAAAATTATTATTAATATGTCGCGTTATTAATTTATTTAATTTTGAGATTTTCATTACAAATCAACATCTCATTACTTGCATTTGTTCTAGCCAGCGCACATACTCCTGAAATGCGTCTATCCCTGTGTAACGATGCGTGGTTCGAGTTGTGCTACAGTATAATAGCAAGCACCGATAAACCGGTTACTCAAGACTTAATTCATCAACAGGTAATTGAGTTGTAATGTAACTGTATTATATTTAAGTAACCGATGTTTAAATGTATTTATAGTTCGCTTGCGAGTTCATTGCCGAGATTCGTGATGTCACACGTCACCCCGCCGTCTTTAATATAGTGTCATTAAGGCTCAAAATGATTTGTGCTCCCCCCCTTTACTCAATAAGCT
>DWKA01002687.1:0-10341 GCA_018249155.1 Panoquina ocola ocola
AAAGCATAATTAAGTAGATCAATATCATACCTATATTTTAAAGGTAAATAAATTACATATTGAAAATTTTGAAAGCCCCTCAACTAAAATTTAATTTTAAATCGAACACTACATAACTGTTTTAAAATAACTGCAGAATCACAAAATATTATGTTCTAATATCTATTACCTATGTGTAACGTATAGTCTAATTTCAAATAACTGTTTCAAAATATAAATTCTTTCTGTATTTTTGTTACATTATAAATATTAATGTAATACTACTACCTAATATACATACATTCTTAGATTTTTAATTTAACTGTTTTTTTTTGCAAAATTGGACATAGCGGTTTTTGCTACTATGCTACTAACTGTAGGTACATTGTAGATACTATAATGATTTAAACTCATCGAGCATAGAACCAATAGAGCGGTAATGTTATATGTTTTGTTTAATTCCAGACAGCCAATTGACGGCCATGCAAATTCCAGCCAACCAGCGGCCACATAACACTTGGCTGGTATATGGATGGCAAAAAACTCCCTTTTAATACTGACTTGTCAGTATACGTCAACAATAGCAATTCATAACGCTAAGTTGGTTGCTTAGCAACCTCCCGTCACGTCAGTTAGAGCTGAGAGCTAAGAGCTGCCTAGAACTTGTATGGTTTGTTAAAAGTTTATAATACACCTGCAGTTTTGGATTTTTTATCTCATATTACTACTCTATTACGTTACATGTTCAATGCTTAGCCTAAACTAATGTATATGTTGATTATTTTCACATTTGTTGCTATGGTCGAAGTCCCCGTTAGTGTGACCGTGGCCGTTAGTGTGGTGTCCGCGGCCGGCGCGCTCGAGCGCGGGGTCCGCCAGTCGCCAGGCGGGCGCGTACCCCGCCGCGCCCGCCAGCGCGGGGTTGGGCTCCGTGTTGTGTGTGCTGCCTATTGACGTGTAGCTGTGTGTGCACAGTAGCAGGGTTAATTGAGGGGTAGATATAACATTTTTATTGGCGACACGTACGGGTGGGTCCGGGCCGTCATTTTTGATTGACATTTGATTGAAACGATTAGTACATCGTCAAAGATGTGCTCCACCCGCGTGCCGCGCGCGGACCCGCACGTACGGGTGGCCCGGACAGCTGTGAAACCAGCCTTAGGTTATTTGAATATAGAAAAACAAACAAGTTCTCAGATAAAAGGAATTAAAAGTGAGTGTTATTTATTGGAGGGTATAAATTATTTTTTGAATTTTATAAGAGAACGAAAATTCGGGAAATGGGAACAAGTTATACGAAATCTTTCGCGGAAAGTAGGTACATGAATGATTCTTACCCTTTATCGTATAAGCTGCAGTACGACACTTCCCGATGCAGTATGTAGCTCCATATCTGGTGGTAGCTCCAGTTGAGCAGCGGGGACACTCGCACCACTTGAGGCCAGCCTGGATCTGTTTTCTGGAATCCCATATATTAGATTAGAACATTAATAGTTATAAAAAACGCTTATACACTCATACCCCTGCATTAGGATTCCCTGTATTGCGCGTGGCATTTATGACACACAAATAATATGTGACCCATGACCCGAGAACAAATATTTATCAGTCACATAAATATCTGTCCCGGCTGGGAATGGAACCCAGGAACTATAGCTTCGCAAGCAGGATAACTTAAGCTACGGGTTCGTCATTCATATGACGTAGTGATGGTTCCTAGTATAGAACTCCTAACTTGAAATGAAGCAATGTAAAAGGTAAACTATTAGATTAAGAAGAGGCTTCGTGAAAATAGCATGAATAAGTTTTTTTTTAATTGCGATTTTACAAATATACTTATTCTCTCTATAGATGTGAGACCTATATCTGATTGTATTACAAGTTCATTTAACGTAGATAAGTCTTCATAATAATATGGATGTATTTATTTTACCTGCATAAAACTTAAATGTTCACTAAAAGGATCCGTTCTTCTTGTGCCCATTAGACATACTTTGAGTTTTCCATCATCCTCTAAAATTCTTTCCAGCGCTTCTCGAATTTCTCCCTCCACTACAGTTAACTCGACTCCGTAGTCATCTTGTATATGATCTACGAATTCTTCAATTTCATTAAAAGGTTTCTTCGTGCGAATATAAACTACTTTGAGATCTTTATTAATATTGTCCCTCTCATACATTTTTCTTAGAACATTTATAGTTATATCCAACAGTACCGTACAGTCTTTGCCACCATTGAACGATAGAAAAACTTCATCTAAGCTAAATTGTTTGAAGCATTCTCTTAGGACCTGAAATAGAGGTATAAAATGTAGTCATTGATTAACTTAAATATACCTACTTACTAAATCGATACTACCACGTAAACAAGCCCATTAGTATGTAAGTAGACTAGAAAATACCTAATAATGATAAGGAAATTGAAAAATAAATTGCCTATTTCAGGCCATTACCACATGTTTCATCAATAAGAAATTAGAACTATCTACGCAGTTGATCCATGTTTTAATTCCTCATACCAATTGTACTCATTCTATGCAATAAATTGAATTTCTAGTTAAATGCAAAGCTATTTACATTATGTTGATAAGATAACCTCAGTTATTTGAAGTCGTTTTACATCCTCATAACATTTTTGGCTAAAAAAAAGACTCCTCGTCGTTGTTATTTACATTATCAAGGTCGGATTTATATGTGGTATCTTTGCCATAGTGTGTAATAAATTAGGTACCTATATACCTGATTGTAATATTATTATGCTATATTCTTTGAAGTCAGTGTTACCAACATTACACAGTTACGAACATGTAAGTAACTCATCGAAGCGCTCATAGCCCGGCGGCTTGCGTCGATTTTAAGCGATCGACAAAGTTAAGCAACAGCGGGCGCGGTCAGTACTTGGATGGGTGACCGCTATAGAAATAATTACTTTTTTTTGGAAATTTCTTTTTTACCTAATTTTACGTAAGTTAATTAAAAAAAAGGTGCACACCAAAGCACGCAAACGTTTACGCTACATTAAATAACTATTAGTATGTACCTACTTCACGCTTTTTTACCTAATATAAGCATCGTTAAGACGTTAACTAAAACTGCAAAAAGTTTCAAACAAATTATTTCTACACGTAATTACATTAAAAATTACTAAAAATAAAATAATTAACCTGTTCAGTCTCCTCTAAAACGGCTCCGAAATCAACCAGATCCAAATTTCCTTGCGACATGATTTCATATGTTACTGAAAAATCGATATAATGTTGTTAGTTTTCTGAACTAAGATATAATTATGAGTCTTCACGTTGCCACGTCTGGTTGTTTTAAGTACTATTGCGAAAATGAGCATGTACTTTACAACTTACAACACGTAATATGTGTTTTCCTCTCAAACAAATTGTCTTATTAACTGATAGCTGATTCTTTTCAAGGTAAAATAAACTCAGAAAACAGATACCTACTTCAAGTAAAACAGACAATGTACACATTGGAATATTGAAAATTCAGTAAGTTGTGGTGAACATTTATGTGGCCGATAAATTATGTCCACCCACAGTTAATGATCTACTACCATTGATGGTATGAATGTTTGTAAGTTTTTATATGAAAACTGTTTATGTAATTGTTATCATAGAAATTAATAAAAATGTAACAATGTTACATATTATTATGAATAAAATGAAGGTAATTAACAAAATCATTATTTCTTTACAGAGTATAAATAAATCCTAATAACTTAAATTAAGTTGTTGATTTATTAAAAAATATATTTTTTAATTTAAAACTTATTATGTTGAGATAAAAACAAGGTTATTTTATCAGTATTGTTTATACCAAATATATGGGTCAGTTTCAATTATTGATCTGAATGGTTGTTTAAATATTGTCACATTGAGATAAGACCTAGTATTGAACTGTATTAAAATTTAAAATAGATAATTATGATGCAAAGATCAAAACAATAAAATCTTTAAAGTTATTTTATTTACAATAATTTTCTGTAGAACAGTTCTTAATAAAATAGTTTCTTTTAAAGATACAAAAAAGAATGTTTGATCTTAATGCTATAAATTCACACCTCACAGTCAATGAAATTCAATAGAAAATAATTTTAATTTTAGCATCCACTTAAATACACTTTTCTTTTCACACTTTTCTATAAACAAGTTATTAGATCACTAACTTTTCTAAGTTTCCACACATTTCTTTTTTTGGGGTGGTTCTTCATCAAGGTTTCCATCAAGTCCAAACAATATTTCCTTTGTCAGTTGGAGAGTAACCCTCATCATGTCCTTCTTTGGTGAAACATCTCTAACAATAGCAACATCAAGAATTTCCGAAGTTAGATTTCGGTTCATATTCTCAATCACAGCTTTCTTTGCTTTCTCAACTTGGTTATCACCAATCACAAAAGTATACACATAAACAATTATATCAAGGTTAAACTTATCGATTAACTTTTTATCATCTATCAGACCATTAAAATATTTTACAAACTCCACAGCCAATGCAGGTAGATTCATTGTAACATGTATTTTGGCATCTGAAGGTATTATTTCTTTGCCTCTGCAACAATCCCTTATGAAGTCTTTGAAATGAGTACAAATAAATTCCTGTCCATCCAAATTGTATGATTTAAAGAAGACCATTTTTACATTGTTCAGTTTTGCATTACTTTCTAATGCTTTGTAGGATTCTGGATTAAGGTCATTGGCAAACACTCGGCACTTTTTCTTAGCTGCTGGCACTGCAAACGGTCCAACACCAGCAAAAACGTCAAAGAGAATATCGCCTGGTTTTAAGATGTTGATAATTCTCTCATGTTCCATACCTAGCCGTGGATTCCAGTACACTTTTGAGAAATCAAATTGAAACTTGAAATGGTTCTCAGTAACTTGCACTAGAAAGTCCTCATCGCCAGCTATAACTTCAAGGTTGAAGTTACGGTAAACATTATTTATCTCTTCAGTTTTGTTCACAACAGTCCTGCAACCTTTGATCTTGTCCACAAGCACTGTCCCAATAAGTGACTTGTAATCGAGCAGGTGGCCTCGCAAGTTTAAATGAATGATGTGCCCAACTTGTGAGAACCCACTCACAGTTTCTCCACCCTCTGGTAAAACTGCCTTGAAGACGTCATCATATTTTAAATTCTCATATGCTATGGGTATTTCTTTATAAGCAAGGTTTTCTTCTGTGACGTCATGGTTCTTGAACCACACACGATGATCTTCAGGTATGTCCATCCAGCATGTAACTTTTGCAGGATCCAAGAAGATACATTTGTCGAACGGTTTGTCTTCTTTACTTAAATTTTGCACTGGTCTGAAATGCGGTAGCTTGAGAAGGTAAGGCTTGCAGTAGGAAATAATGTTGGCCACTTTGTCAGTTGACACCTTCAGCAATGATACTCTTACATTACGCAAGAATTTCTCCCGATCTAACTTTTTCATTCCTCGCACAGTATCCGGGAATGCCAAATTATTTGTTCGACTTGCCATTTTAAAAATGGAATTGTTAAAGAAACCACGAATATAACCGAAAATCATTACACGTGAGAAAGTTCATAAGAATGCATTATGTACAAACCTATAGCTTATAAGGTCCATGCAAGTGTTGATCAATTTAGTTAAATTGAAATATTTCAGTTTTAATTCATGTAAGAACTTCACTTGTATTTAAAAACTTAGAATTTTAATAAATCAGAATTAAATGTTTGAGTCAGCTTTTCACTTTGACTTTTATGTTGACGTGAGTGACGTGACGTAATTTAACCTCTCCAATCTCCATGGCTCGGTCAAGGAAGTTATAACTAGATAATAATATAATATATAAAGTCCTTGGGCTCGGTTGAATATTATGTCAAATACTATGACGTATGACTGACAGTATAATTGACACTCTGGCTATGACCATAAACCTTGCCATAAACTAGCTATCAAGCACAGAAAAAAACTTTATTTCAACTTTCATATTTCATAACGATACATTTTTCATCAGTTCTAGACTTCTAGTCATGTTCTAGTAATAAAGTAATAATAATTTTAACTTTTTATTCTAACAGGAAATGTAATGAACAATGAGTGTGGCACTAAGATCATGATGAAATATCACACTATTTTTGTATAATTATGACATCCATGACCCAAGAACAAAGTAAACATTTATGGCATGTATTTAACGAGGCGACAAACAAATCTGATTTAAGGTGTCTTAAATAATGAAAGTGGATAGCAAATATAATAGGTTGGCAGCGACAGTGTAAACTGCCAGCCCTAGCTTCGCTTAGCAAAAATATAGCTACTTCCTACTCAATCATAAATAAATAGGTGTTTTTTTGTTCTTTTGTAGAATGATACTAAAAACGCGATTTTGGTTCTAAAATCTACGTTGATATCAATGACGGATCGTCCCTGGACGGCGAAAAACTGCAATTTTGTATAGGTATTCTTTTGACTATTTTTTCTTATATTTTTATACTTCTCGAAAAACTGGGCAACACAATATGTTAAAATCATTATTAATAAGCAAGTTATAATTTTATTGTTATAAATTTGAAAGTTTTAATAAATACCTATATACAAACTCTCGTTATATTTCGTATGTAATAACATTATAATTATATTGTGAATAAAAATTGACCAGTGTTAAATGCCCAGGATGTTAAAATAATAATTATATGTACCAAGTTTCATCGTACTTGAACTGGTGGTTTTTGCGTGGTGCTTGAACATACAGACAGACAGATAAAAAATTTAAGCAAAGACGTATTCAGCCGTAAATAAAATTTGTAGTTACTAACTGTACTGTAGTGTTCTGTGTATACGGTGATTGAAGACTCAACTGTTTTGTACCGAATAGTAGTTTCATTAAACTACAACCATTACGGGCCATAAGTACCGTACGTTTTATACCCCTGTTTCTTTATTAAACTTGTGAAGGCAATTGTCAGGGTTGGTGCAGTGTACCTATAGTTTAAACATGTATCTGAGTCGGTATAATGATGTGGTCATGTGGTCTTAAGTATCGATAGGTCCTATGTATAAGGGGCAAAATGAAATATCACAATTTCACAGCACATACCTACTTACCCCGAAAATTTTAAATCCGTTTAATTTTTTTTAAAACCTGTTTATAAAATTTTGTAGCTACGTCCCACTGGGTGGATAGTTGTAAGAAGGATTCCTTATTTAGGTATACCATAGTAGTTTATTTTTAAACAACGTTATCCTTTATATACGAAATCTGTAAGTAGTTGTTCAGTAATTGGTAGAATAACTCTTAATCATAGGATCCAAAGACATCAGTGAAACAAATAATAAACATACTTAGGTACTTAACCCTGGAACCCTACACTATCTAGCGCATACGTTATTCCTACACTGGGGTGCTGGCGTACCCCAAATTAAAATGTGAATAATTTAATAAAAAAACAATTATTTTATGTAAATATATTTTATTATAAGTAATTAGTACTATGAAATCACAAATCAGCCTTACTATAAAAAATCAGCCTCAATTTGAGAATTTTGGACACACTTTAGTTTGATGCTCTAAGCAAATAGGTGTTTAGCACCTATGGCACATTGTTTTGGTATTCCTGTCCTTCGACCTTGTAGAAAAGCTACACCGACCTTGAGTCGAACGCGAAGGAACAGTGCTACAAGGATCTTCTGGTTTTTTGAGGAACGCACTAATGGTTTCTTTTATATCCCGTCTCAAAAGTGGCATATGGTAACGATCCTCCAAACGATCGTAAATTAGCTCCAAGCCAATTTTTTTCAAAATTGTACGTCGAAATTTTATGTTTTGTTTATTGTTAGCTTTAGAGAGCATTTAAATAAAACCCAAAAATTAATTCTAACAGCATTCAGCAGCCCATAAAATAGATTTGATTCCATCATCATTCAAAGACCTTGCAGCCATATGAAACAAAAAATGTAAATACCTATTGTGATTAAACAAAAAAAAACATAAACACCAATAGTATATAAAGGTAATTCATTAATTAGAAATCAATTAAACAATATATTGTATAAAAACATACAAATACATTACATAAAAATACTTACGGTTTTCCTACACTGGGGTTCAGACGCACCCCAAAGCGACAGGCGACTATACGATGCGACTGTCGTCACTTCACTTACGAATCACGAGCGTTCAACTCAAAACTAAAATACTGCGAAGCGCAAATCTGCAGGTAAAAAAATAATCGAGCTATTTAGAAAATAAATCGGCCTGGGGTGCACGGACACCCCATGTAGGGTTCTAGGGTTAATAATATGCCGGTAAAGAAAGGCACTGTAAGAAAGAGCTTTTGAAGTTTCACTCATAAAATCATGATTCATAAGTTTTGGTAACAACACAATCATCAGATCGCTATAACCGAATACTCGAAAATCGAATATACTGGAATATTACTTTTTCTCCTGTAGTGCGGCCATGTTTATGTAAGGATATTCTCAATTGTATATGAGAAGTAACGATTAGTATTTTTTAAAGTTAACATTAAGTTACGTGATGTTGCATAAATTATTCCTTTCTTGATTAACAAGAAAGAATTAGGAAAGTCCCTGTATTGCAGAAGACAATAAAAACACAAGTTGTACTGGAAAACTATTTAAATAACTATCTGGCTATAGGTTAGGTTAACTCAAACTTGGTAAGTTTTAAAACTAACAACTCAATAATACTAGCTAGCCCATTGGTTATATCCATAATACCCATCAATGCCATATTCTAAAGAAAATATAAAAAGAAGGCTTTGTTTTTATATTTTTTATCTCGTTATTTTCAGCCATCCCATGGCCACCCTATGGTATCATGTGAGTACGGAGGGATATCCTCGTGAATAATATATGGCTCTTCCTGAATCGTTTGTTACATCCAACTACATATTTTATTTGCTCACGTTTTGTACTGACATATGTATACAAGAGGTGATAGCTCAGTGGTTTGAAATACGCGGACGGAATTACATTTTGGTGTGACAGATTTGGAAATAAAACTATTTGTAGGAAGTAGTCGTGAATAACGATTTATTGATCGTGCATAAGTGATCAATGATACCTACATGAATAAATGATTCTGAATTTGTATTTGAACTGAATTATATTTCCTTATTAACTGCGAACTGAGGTCCATCGTGCCTTGGAAATTCGAAAATGTCCCTGTCATAGAACTTACGGGTGTCGAAATGATGTGAAAAGAAAATTGATCAATATTCCGAGCTGCCTCAATTTTCGTATCACAATACGACAAGTTTGTCAGATTGTCAGCTCTGTGAAACAGGGCTGCCCCCTTAGACAAGTGTCCGTAACGTTTTAGAATAGAACACAAAATGTATGGGAATGACATACGCTTATGCGTAAACTTTATGTCAGTCCCATACATTTTGTGTTCTATTCTAAAACGTTACGGACACTTGTCTAAGGGGGCTGGTGATTAAGAGGAACGTAAAGTTATTCAACAGCGTAATATAAATTCCCTTCACTATAAAGTCTTTGTATATTATTACTATTTATATATGTACTACTAGCATACTCATCTTCGCTTCACTTCGGAAAAAACATAGCAGGTACATATCCACCCCTTTTGGGTTTGTTTAGGCCTTAGGGGATATAGACTATGTCCTTCCTAGGGTCTCAAAGTATCTCCATGCCAAATTAAAAAAAAATCCGTCCAGTAGTTCTGGAGCCTATTCAATTCAAACATACAATCAAATCTTTCCTCTTTATAACATTAGTATAGATTGTCTTTACACATATAGGTACGTCAACGTTAAGATCATATCAAGCAACACCTCACAACCATAGCTACCATTCAAACAATCCATAGGGTAAAATAAATCAAGGTATCTACCTAAGCAGTAAATTTATACCCATGGTAAAACGTTTAATGCGTATTACTTTTTACCACGAGTTCCGTATAACCCCGACTGCCCCCGAGGTAGGAATAAGGTCCCGTTAATGCCCCCTAGGGTACCCCGGGGACCGGTTGATCGTAGAGATGTGTCCACAATTCACTCGAGATTGCTTCACTTACCTTTTATGTCCTGTAAATTGGCGTTTTAATATGAAACACGTTTTTAACCCTTTATGTGAGATTAGACATTTTTTTTTGTCAACTCGATTTTTTTGTAAGGTCAAAATATAAAACCTGATTGGAAAATCACACTGTTAAAGTGAGAATCGAGAATATTCTCAACTGAAATTGTTATGTTCAAATCGCTCAATAGTTACCATATAACACTTATAACTGTTATTTCAATTATATTTCATACTATCTAACACTAAAAGAATTTTTCAAATCGAACCAGTAGTTCCTGAGATTAGCGCGTTCAATCAAACAAACAAACTCTTCAGCT
>DWKA01002688.1:0-10340 GCA_018249155.1 Panoquina ocola ocola
CATCCACATGCGACCGCTGGTTGGCTGATTTGCATGGCCGTGAATTGGCTGGCTGGAATTAAGAGTTCGTAATAGACACGCAGTAAATATTACTGGTGCTACAAGAGTTAAATAAAGAATGAGATGTAAAAAAAACAAAGTTCTATATACAAATGACATTTATGGTGGACCAGACCGAATCAATTTACACTGGACCAAAAAAAAGGCGAACGCAATTTCATGAAACAAAAAGTGAAGCATCTATAATAGATAAAACAAGTAAAAACGCACATTTACACTAAAGTAAGTCGTCCGCAACTATTTTTTACATATTTAAATAACTTGTATTTGATACCGACGCAATAGAATTACAATTTTATTTATAATAAAATTTAAGTTTCAAAGATAACCGAGAGTGACAAGAAATGGGTAATTTTACCTATTTTCCTGCATCCAGCAACTTTTTACTCCCACATAGCAACACATAGCCAGTGCTAAAAGGTGCTTCACTTTTATCTTAGCGACGACATTGCGTTCAACTTTTTTCTAAGTCAGCAGTGTTATCCTGCGTATAAAATGTCACAATTATCTAATTGTCATAATTATTATTATCCTTTAGAGGAAATGTTGACATATTTATAAAACTTAATTGTGCTTTATAAATGTTTTATTTTATTTTAAGTTGGCTTATGTCCGTTTATTATAGATCATTCTAATACAACCGAATTTTTGGTCTAATCCACCTTATCGTCATGAAATTATTGATAAAAGTTTATTACATTAAAGATTTATTACATTTGTAAACATTACATAAACAATTCTATTGGTAATGATAATACGATTAAATTACGTAATGGTAATAAGTGAACACATCCTAGATATCTTAATGTAAACAAAGTACTTTTTGTAAGTACTTAAACAATGAACAACATTTTAAATTCATTCTGTTGGGAGTCGATTACATACCTCGAGCTGAATTTATTTAATTAACGATAAATGTTGTATGTGAAACTAATTTATATTAAACTAGTTACAAAATTAGTGTAACTAGTATGTAATAGATCGACTAATTAAGTAGGGTTAACCATAGAAATCAGAAGAGGTATAGAATCATAATGTGACTAAAAACAGGGCGCCACTCATTATGAAGTTCATATGAGTATTTGTACATATGAATGTCATTTGTCCGCGGTCTTTTAACAAATAGCGAGGTTGTTATACTTGTGTGGCAAATACGTGAAGTTTTGTGATTGTGTGCAAATTGACGCGCGAGGTTCCGATATAAAATCGAGTACATTATCACTCTAACCTTCTCTGATTTCTATGGGGTGAACTACTAAACGAAAAGATCCGAACGCCCAGTGTATGGTAATCGAGAAATTCCCTCCCCATTACACCTAACCCACTGCAATCAAACTGTAAGTTGACCTAACTTCTTTGCATTGTGATGCACGTTATTGGTCACGAAATAATACTATTGGTCACGCACTCGCCTACTGACCATGAACAGTTTTTTATTGTCTGTTCCTGTGGATGATAATCACTTTATTTTTTCAAAACTTACTAATATGCTTATCACTACTTGTTTTTGATCAACAAAACAAGTATAGATTAATCTCTGGGATAGAAAATATACCTCTATTTATTGAAAAACAAAAATGTAATGACAGTTACCAAATGGTAGGAATACTAGTATGTTATTAAAACCAGCCATTGACCAATCACTTATTAACAAATCATTGTTAATATTGAAGGAGTTACAATTTTTAAAATATGGAAGAATTTACTAATACAACTATGAATAATAGTTGAAAAGAATTAGTGATTCTAATAAATTTGTTAGGTAATAAACATTTCACATAATGTATTTTTATTTTACTCAACGAGGTATTTTTAACGCATTCATTAGTTCAATAGTAACATAATAATATCCTAACACGATTTGAACGCCCGACCTCGCTAGTTCAAATTTAAATTTCACAGCACAAATAGAATGCACATTGTTTATAATTTCCGTCTAAATTTATTCATCTTACTGTAATATTAATCTATATTACATACTATAATATTATATATTATCTTTACAGCCTGTAAAATGTAAAATTTTACAGTCGAGCACAGAACACTTATTTTGTAACACCAAATTATGTTTGAAATTAGAAAATTGATTATTTAATGTTTAAAAAAAAAATCATGGAACAATTTAATTGGAAGAGGACAGAATTTTTTTATTAATTGTACATGTATAGTACTTATACATCTATGCAACAACTAACAACGCAAAACTTTTCACACAAACGAATCTATAATGCACCTATTGAACTTCATATAGCTACAACATGGAGACAAACTGCTGATAAATTCCCATATCAGTTGACGCAATACATCGCTACAAATAATATCGAACTCATCTCCAAATACATCCAAAGTAAAACCAAGTGTGAATACAAAATGTATCGTACAATATACTTGGACAACCGGGCCATAATCACGCGAAATTAATAATCGACGTAATACAAAATCTTAGATTGAAGATTGGAAATGACACACTTTTGTACAGATTTGGATCTCATTTGCGATCTTCAAACTAAAGATTTTGGATTAGATTAATTATTATTTTCTGGCGTTAATCGATATTACTTCCGACATCCGATACAGTCGTGGCCAACAGCTACACCCTGTTTAAACGTTAATTAGGCAAACAAAATTTAATTGTACAGATTATAAAAATTATATTAGCATATTTTTTCCTGGATAAAATTCTATTGAAATTATGTAATCATGATAGAAAATTACGTATTTTATAATCGATAGTACATTAAGACAAGCGACAAAAATCTATTGGACAGCATTTAAGGTACAGATACAGTTGTAAGACACATTTTTTATATATTTTGTAAGCTTTATTAACTAGGGGCCCTGATCCTGCAACGCCCTTTCTAAACATTATATCTATCCATCATTCTCAAACCTGTTGCTTTTCAACTGTCTAAAAGTCAGCATAATTTTACCCAATAACTTATCCAGATAATTATACATTTTTTACATAAGTTAATGCTTGACGACACTCATCTGATGGTAAGTATGAATAAAGTCTTGGATGTTGAGCGCACTAACTTAAGAATATTATTATTAAATAAACAGCGGTTAGGTCCTCACCGCGATATCGGACAGTCGTGCGACGGGAGCGTCGATGACGTCATCGCGGTGTCAGGGTGCGGGCGCGGGCGCGGACGCGGGCGTCGCGGATGCGGGCGAGGACGTCAGTACATGCGGGCGCGCGCGCGGGGGTTGCCGGCGTTGTCGGGCTAGGAACGAGTGGCCTGCGGAGAGTAATGCGAAGCGCGCGTCGACGGCCTCGCGGTGGCAGCGCGCGCCCAGCTGGTACCAGGCCGACGCGACCAGTCGCTGCTCGGCGCGCGCCGCCTCGTCGCCGCCGCTCGCGCTGCCGCTCCATCTGGTTCGATGTTACAATATTGATAGATAGATAAACTTTATTGTAACTATTTAATGAAAGTAAATAAACTCTTTACTGGTGTCAAGATAACGTTTGTTGTTAAACTATAGTATTAAGTAACACTGTATATTTAACAGATATAGTAAAATTTAAAAAATTAAAATTGTTTCTACACCCGAAGAACGCGCAAAGAATTAAATTGCAAACTCAAACAATGCAAACAATATAAATTGCGAACAATGTCTAGATCACCGTAATTAACATAACATACAATTAATTATTATCAAAATATACAACTCACTCATGTCGGTTATTGTTATTGGGCGTGGCGTCGCTGCGCGCGGCCGGCGTCGCGTGCGTGCCGCGCGAGTAGCCCAGCGTGATGTCGGACAGGGACTGTTGACCTGCGATATTAATATTTTTATCGAACAACTGCGGACTGAACTATATAATCGCTGACCTCTATAATACTGGACTGGCTATAGACGACGTAAGATTGTGCCAATTCGATGTTGACGTCCTGACGCAATGGCTACTTTCGACTTCCAATAGAACTAACGATAGAGTCAAACACAAAACATCAGACCCTTATTAACCGTGTAGTTTAGTTCCTTCTATATTCGATTGGGGCGTCTTAAAATGGCACAAAAATTAGCTATAATTTTTTATAGTAAAGCCTGTCCAGCGTACTAGTATTATACAGGTAAGATAATGGCCAGTGCAGTACACATCACTGAAATCCGATACATTACGAAAAAATGGAGGGGTGGGGGGTAATAGTATAGTACTGACCAGTAGTCCTCGGGTCGAGCGTCTTGATGACCTCTTTAGCCTTTTCGATGCACTTGCGGTACTTGAGAATTGATCATTACGAAAAAATGGAGGGGGGGGAGAAGAGAGGTAATGATATAGTACTGACCAGTAGTCCTCGGATCGAGCGTCTTGATGACCTCTTTAGCCTTCTCGACGCACTTGCGGTACTTGTCCTCGGTGGCGAGCAGCTCGGCCTCGCGCGCCGCCAGCGCCTCCTGCAGCTTGCCGGCGCGCTGCCGCTCGTCCGCTAGCGTCGCTTGGAGTTCCTCTAGTTGTAGCGCTGTGGGGGTACGGATAGTACGAGTACTTAGATTAGTAGTTAGTCAGACTTGGCAGTCGCTTTTAGTCTTCATAATGGTACAAAATTCATAGATAATATCCGTACCAGGCGTGAATAACTTGATAAGTCGACTTACGTGTTTTTTTTTAATGCACAATAGGCATCAGGATTACTTTATTCATATGGTGAATAAAGGGCATAATTATATGAAAGCTCAAAGCAAAGGAATTACATTGAAATAAAAAAGTTTTTGTTAACATTTCTTAAAACATAACTTAAATTTTAAAATGGCTGCCTTGAAAATAGAGCATTTTCGACTTATCCAGTTATTCACGCCTGGTACGGATATTTTTTTGACATTTCCGATTAAAGCGTAGGACTAGAAGCTAGAAACAAAAGAATCGAAAAAAGAAAAATGCTACAGTTCAACTCAATTCAACCAGTTTACAATCCATACAAACTGATAGTTTTATCCGAAAATGAACAGTGTTTGATGGCACTATAGTGTACGTGTCGCAGCAGTTAGCACGTAGAAACACTCACATTTCCTCTGGTTGTCCTCTATAGCGGAGGCGAGGCGCGGGTGCGGCGCCTCGAGCATCGCCTCCAACTGCATTATCCGCTGGTGCGCCTCGCGGTTGGTGGCTCGCTGCTTTTCCAGACGAGCTGCGTAGTCTTCCAGCAATGCCTGCAATCAAATTATAAAAATACAGTAAGGGTAGAAAAAAATATACCGTAATCCTACTGATATTATAAATATGAAAGTTTGTTTATTTGTTACTACTTGTAGGATAGTTTTTATCCAGGAAGTCCCGCGGGATCGGATACACTGTGTTACAGTCAAAATTCCACCCGAGCGGGCGGAAACTAGTACAATATAATGTTAAACTACAGTCATAGATATTTATCAGTCGCTTCGGTGAAGGAAAACATATTGGAAACCTACAAACCTGGTAGTATGGTGATCAAAGTTGTGGCAATCCGTACCATGGTTGGCTATGGCTTGGTGGTCTATGGCTTGTACCCCTCTAACATACAAGAAAGGAGACCCGAGCCCAGCCCAGCCCAGCCCAGGGATTTATGGTACAATAATAAATACGTTATGATAAATCACGTACTGTCAATAGCGTGGTACTTGGACCAGTTAAAAATGTTGTTCCAACAATACCTGGACCGATGCTTGATCCGCCTGCGCCCCTTGACTCTGCCGCAACAGTTTATTCTCGTGCTCCAGTCGTATCAAACGCTCCTTCATATCGTTGGGTATCAACTCTTGTGACACATTGTCTTCTCTTGCACCTAATGGGTTAAAAAAATACGAATGTCCTTTAGATCACACGGATGAATTAAACATCTTGTACATACGAAACGTAACAGATTATGAGAGAAAATAAAATACATAGTTAAAAAAACTAAAGACCCGCTTTTATATTACAATAATTTTATCAAATTAGTGTATTGTCATCGGTCATCAATAGATCTACAAAGTTTAAACGAAATCTGGCCGTTTAAAGTGGGTCAAAATCGCGCCCAAAGAAGTCGGTTACAAACATATAGGTGAAGCTAATAAAAAGCGTGTAAAAATGAAAAATAATCGTGTTCATGTTGTGCGTATTATATGAAGTGAAACTTCTGAACGTATGAAGTACTTAAAAAAATTAATTCACTTGTGTTTTATTATTGTAATCTAATATGCTTTTTTTTACTCAAAATAACTATTTTGTACCTATTTCCTCCTACTTCTTTGTTTGAGCTAATTATGCTTTGTATTAGAGAATCCTCCAGATTCGAACTATTATCCATCCGGCAACCTATCTTCCTCTAAAAATCATTTGTTATCTTGGTAGCCAATAAACTTTAAGGTTTCTTTCACGTCCGATTAAATCGCGGTATCGCTATCGATGTAGGTACTACCTCTACCTATAAAATAAAATCACTTAAGTCATTTGTAATTTTACACAAAGTGCACTCTTTCAACTCATAAAATGTAGACCGTAAAAAGTTCAAAGGGATCACATAACTGATATCACTTTCTATAGAAGGGAAGGAGCCATTTTATAACCAGATTAGCGAAAGACAAATTTTATTACCGTCAAAATTAATGCCACCCGAGACTGATGGATGTCGATGAAAAAAGCGTCGGAAATAACAAATTTTACGCTTAAGTTTCTTTTTAATCTATCCATTTGTCAAAAGGTTTTATCGAGCAAACTTGTTAAACTTAATTTTGCACGTGGGACCCTCCCAATTTTATTACGGACTATCAAACTTCGTCGCAAGGGATTGTTGGGTAATTAAATGAGATTAACCTGACAGTTTATATCAATTTACCCCAGTTATACAGAGTAAAGGTCAATGTTATATCATTCGTTACTTAAATACATCTTAATAATAATTACAAATGATCTTTTATTATAGGTATCATCGATACGTAATATTTTGGCTCTATCACCATTTCGGAAATGTGCTTTGCCGTTAAGTACAAACAATGCATCAGAATTATTAAAGGTAAGTTCATGAATGCGTAACAATAATTATGAAAGCACCACCTATTTATTATTTAAATAAAAAATAAGAAAAGAATACTATTTCTAAACAAAAGTCCGAGTATCCTTGTAGGAATGTAGGTCAAAATCCGCCAGTCTCCTTTGCGTACAACAGCCAGCGATGACCTATTAAAGTCTGTTGTTTGTTCCTATGGAGTAAATAATTTCACATTTTGAGTGTCAAAAGTTTTTACCGTATTTAAATAGCTACTTCTGAAAATGGCTGGTACCTCACATGTGACTTGCAAGTTAAGAGATAATCTTGGTTAAAATTTTCCCGCTTTTCAATCGCGAGAAGAAATAGCGGGCATAGTTCCAATTGGCTATGTCTATGCTCTTTATGGTAATAGCTTAAGTTATAACGGCATTAACGATGATTATTAACATTCATGACTCGTTACTTTCATAGCATAATATGTGACTGCAAGTGGCAAAATTTCTTTGGCGCTTTTGTACTTCGGAGAGCGCGTTCACACAGTGGTTCTGGCTGTTATCATTAGATAGCAGTTGTTAAGCCATGTTGAAAGGCCTTTGGGTAGATTTAAAACTGCCGATACATGGGTTAGCTATCAATTCCTCCACCAATCCGTACTGGAACAGTGTGGTGGAGACTCTAGGCCTCCTCAGTCACGAGGAGTAGCTGGTATCCTGTAGTGGGCCGTTAATAGGTTGAAGCCTATAATTAAACCGAGTATTTCTACTGTACTGTTAAAATTGCTATTCTTTAAGAATTTAACAAATTCATGACAAAAATACACAAAAAAGTATTTAGTTCACTAAAGTATTTTCGTTACTGTAACAAAATTTTAAACTGTTAAATATTTTAACATCGCGTGTTTTGTAGGCTGTCGGGAAAATATGAAACGATGTGGAGTGTAGATATTTTAATAAAATTCGTATTCCATAAGTTCGTATGTAATTACCAACATAAAATACATGAGTGGGCTCATAAGTTCATTTAAAAGACTTGAGTTCGAATTTTATACGTACATATTATATTCGTTAATATTATACACGATAAGCAGTGATAGCCTAGTGGATTGAACGTTGGTCTCTTGATCGGGAAGTCGTGCGTTCAAATCCTGCAACACCACTAATTTTCTATAATTTATGTGCGTATTACAAGTTAATTATCACTTGCTTCGGCGAAGGAAAACATCGTAAGGAAACCTGCACACCTGATAGTTCTCCGTAATGTTCTCAAAGGTGTAGTAAAGTGTGCCAATTCGCACTTGACCAGCGTGGTGAACTATGGCCACACATTGTGAGAGGAGATCCGAGCCCAGCAGTTGGACAATTTATAGCTTGTAATGATGATGATTAAACGAATAATAAAACACATTTATTTCATATTTCTGCGATGAAAATAATTAATCATCGCCGTTGAAATTAAAAAGTACGCACCATATTTGTATGAGTTATGAATCCGAAGTTGAAAAGATGTTCATAAAGGCTGATTGCTTTTATATTGAGAGGAAATAAGCCCTTTGGCACGCAAAACGCTTTCAACATAAACGGTGTGATACTGCTGGAACATTTTATTTAACGACTGTGGTTAGACGTGATTACAGGGAAAAGGAAATGTACATTTTATATTATTTAAGTATGTATTTAAAGGCATGGTTTAAAACGTATTTATAATAATATAATGGGATACGTGGATGAATGACTGAATGAGTTGTTAAATCTTTTTCTTTTTCATGGATATTTAAAGAATTTTTTGTAACGTTCCGTAGATAAAGTGGGTTAGTTAGTTCGTGTATTTTGTGATCGTTAATGTATTTTTGTATATTGCATTATGTGTTTTTGTATTAATGTGTAATGTGTGTATTATATTATAACATATTAGTGGCCCCCTCGCTTCTCTTTGGGAAAAAAAATCTACTATTCATCTTAGCGTGACGTTATATAGCCTATAGCCTTCCTCGATAAATGAACTATCACACTGAAAGAATTGTTCAAATCGAATCAGTAGTTCTTAAGATTTGCGCGTTCAATCAAACAAACAAACAAACGAACTCTTCGGCTTTATAATATTAGTACATATAGATTTTGGAAGCCAAAATTAATGTTTGGTAATTTTAATATGCGTTAGCATAGTGATAACGATTGGTAATCATAATTAAAAATAGTATTTTAAAAAATACGCCCGGAAATCAACCTCAGAGTATGCTAATAAGCCCTGCTATTTTCAATTAGTTCGCTATCAGTTTGGGCTTAGCCTTAATATGTTATTCAGTAAGAGCTTTATCTGACGATTCCACAGTCCAGTTAGTAGCGAGCCTGTCTTCGCAGCGAGGGGTCCCGAAATTGATTTCCGGGCAGGGCAAACATTTGTTTCGGGTCATGGCAGTTAGTAAACGTCGTTAATGCTGCAATATCGCGTAACTTAGATATTTTGGCAAATTTTACATATTTTATTTTCTCTTGTACCTACTTATCAAATACGTGTCTAAACTTTTTGCTACATAGAAAAGTGTATTAGTGAACTTACATATTGATATTACATTCAATCTAATTAATATTTAAATCCAAAACCGTAACGTAAAATTTGCGACATCTAAGTTACGCGGTATAGCAGTACCAACGTCGTAATGGTATAATGTATAATTTGTGTTATCCATGCCACTCGCAAAACGGGCAATCAGAGGGCGAAAGCGTTTATAATTGATTAGCATTACACAGACAGAAAATGTAGCTTCTTTATTAATTATGTAATCTGTGGCCGTAATGTGTGGCGGGAAAATAGAGCACTAATCTGTGACGTTACATCATACATGTAACCTATATTCTACAGGAAGATGATTGATTGATTACGATATGGAGGTCACCAATAAAGCCTTGTGCCAAGATTACTTAAGTTTAATATACTCGTAATAACGTATTTGAGCCTGTTAGGATTACCGGGGATCATACACGATACGTGTATGAATTAATGCCATAATTACAATAAAATATTAGTGTATAAATATATCGACAGATCGTGATGGTCATCGAACTAAAGTATAAACACAGCGAAACTGCCATTTATTTAAGAAGAAAACATAGAACTATAATATATACTAACTGACCTGACCGACGTTGATCCGCAGCACTACATATTCTAGACAACAGCGCCACCTATCGGATCCAAAATTATCCTATCATTTAAGTTGGATCAAAATGCAGAGGTGTGCATTTGGTAATAATCGGTTAAGTAGTTTAGGAGTCCATCGCGGACAAACACGAAGATTGAACACTGTCATTTCTAACTAGAAATAGTTTG
>DWKA01002689.1:0-10338 GCA_018249155.1 Panoquina ocola ocola
AGATTATTCTGAACGTAGAAACAAAATGTGTAAAACATTTTAATATCACAACAATATCAGTATAATACATAACAACATTATACCATTGTAGAAATGGCACAGACCCCTGTGATATGGTCTTACCAAGTTTAGGGGTTACCAAATTCAATTAATAAAGTTATTTCAATTAAAATTTTATTTTTTAAATAAAATAAGTTAATGCTTGACTCTACTCTCACCTAATAGTAAGCGGGAATGAAGTCAAAAATGGTAAGTATCTATACTAACCCAGTAAAAGCCTACTTATTCACTGTCCTCTTGAAGATACCAAGAAACCTACATTATACATGCGTGTGAACATTCTCACTATTTATTTACTGTCCCTTTTACTTAAGGGAACCAATATACCCACATACTTAAAAGTGGTCCCATTCGCCCAAATTAAAAATATTAAATTAAATCAACAGGCAAAATCGGACCGCGGCCCGGTCCATTTTCCAAGTGGTCCTTTTTGCCCAACGATTCTATACTTGCGTGGCAACATTGTCATTAAAATAAACCAAGTGTGATAACATTAAAAACAATGGAAATTTCGGAAAACAATCAACAATGTATAATCGACTACAAACCGCAGTACGAACAAAGAAAGATTTTTTATCGGTTAATTTTTCTCGTGACGTTGTAATAAATGTAATTTTGCAATGCTAATTTAACTGACGCAATCAAAGGTTATACTGTAATTAAATTCTCAAGTTTTTATTATCAATGGTATTATACCTATTTGTACTCCTAATTAAAATGAAAATCAGTTTCACAAGGTAATTTTCAAGTTATGAGAAAATGAGTTAGATTCTCAATTTTAGCATAGAAGGTATTTCATTTAATTTTTATTGTTCACAAAGTTATCGACTGAATATGGTGTTAGACGATTATATGCCAATTTTCCTTGACGAGGCTTAGCGACCAGCATTAGTCCATCGAAGATGCATCGATTCAATTTTTTTTATTTCTTAAATATATCGATCGCTTCTACACAATACAAGACAACGAACGCCTTGAGCTCTCAATCCCAAAAAACCCATTAGCAGACAATTTGTTAGCAAATAAGTAGAAAGAAGTCGCCCGTACACATTAGCGAGGGCTTTGAACCCGTCCAGAGACTATCAAAACCTCTAGGACACTTATATAAAACAACGTCTTGAGCAACGCATAAAATCTCCAGTTGACACTGCTCAATGCGCGTAGATTAAATTATTGAGTAGCAATGGAGGTGGTGAGCAAGGCTTGCGCCGTGCCGTATAGAGGGTCATCTCAACGAGACCTAATTGGTGTCAATAAATCGCCGAGCTATCCTATTCCCCTGTCACGACGTTGTCGAATGACGAACTACGCGGTACGCAATTCTTGTACCTACCTCACTTGTCGGTATGATATTGTCATGGTAATAACGGCATAGCTTCACTTGTTTAAGTAAAAAAAAAAATCGATTGTTGCAATACAAAATTGTCAAACAAATATTTAGGGGTATATGCATATACAATTTTTTAGACACAAGTTAAAATATTCCACTGAAACACTTCATAAAACGTTGCTAAACATATTAGGGGTATAAAAATGTTTGCATAAATCAATAAGATTCTATACAAAAAAGGTAAGAATAAGAAATATAAATTCCTATACTATTTTCAGTGTATTTCTAATCAATTAAAAGTTGATTGCGTACCATTCAACCTACCAACACGTAATGTCCTCTACATTGCAAATGGAAGTAATTGCTGTCAATCAATTACGCTTCAATGAGTCGTATAAAACGTTCGAGAAAAAATAAATTACGAAGTGCGATAAAAACGTAGTTATGAAGCAATAGATAAGAAAGATACTGGTATTTCCAGAGGAAACGGCAACGTGTACTGATGATATCCGGGGTAGTGAGGCCATCGAGACTACACACGGCTCTGATAACCTACAATAACATAGGGATTGATTACGATCCACTCTCTCTTGTCATCGACCTATTAATGACCCAATACAATTTTATTGCATGTCTATTCTCATCACTGAGGACGCCTAGAGCATAAGTATCCTCTACACTACGCTAAAGTTAGCGGAGAGGTTAATGGTTAACCAAGTCTCGGAATATTTAAGGCCCTCGAAGGCCTTCCAACATACCTGTTATCTAATGAAAAAAACAAGGATCGCTAGTAGTAAGTGTCCTCCGAAACACTGACGCGTCCATGAAATTTTATCACTAGCGTTCACTAACCCAAGTTCTGACCGCACTTGGATAGGAATATAACCCTTTTAGTGCAAAAATATCCTAACTGCAAAGAGAGTTCTTTGGAAACTCACAGTTTGTGTAAGACGAACCAAAGAATAAGATAGCCTTATTATAATAATTTAAAATGCAAAGTACCTACACGTAACATAACTCTGCTCGCTCCGGAATGCATCAGTCTATTGCGGCTCTGTCGAGTTCGCACCGAGACCACTAACACAAACGACACGCTAGCTGACATAATTAAATTAATGCCACGTCGCTGAATTATGCTCGACTCACGGGAAGGTAATTTGATTTACCAAGACACGCACACTCCCAAGTTCAAATGATCGCAAGACGACTGTAATTCCTCAATGTTCTGAAATGTTCACAGCAATTTGATGGCCAAATTAAAGCAGTAAGTGAGGATAAGGTAATTAGCTGTAACGGCTTCGGATGCGTAGTTACTTTATTGGTAAGAGCGTGGTCAACCATAGAAATAGGGTACTAGGTAGAAGATATAATGTGATGGGACCCATGTGTGGTATAGTCCGAAGGTATTATCGTATTTTTTGCGATATACTCTTAATAAGGCCAAAGCAATAAGCAGTGGTTTGAACGTTGGTCTCTCAAACGCGAGGTCATAAGTTCAAATTCTGCTCGTACCACAAATTATAAAAAAGTTATGTGCGTATATGCGTTAATTATCACTTGTGTCAGAGAAGGGAAACATCGTGAGAAAACTTACACACCTCAGAGTTCTCCACAATGCTCTCAAAGGTGTATGAAATCTGCCAATCCATACTTGACCGGTGTGATGAACTATGGCCACCCCTCACCGAGGCTCGCTCATTCAAAAATGCTATACAAAGCCCCTTAAATATTTTCTTACACGCCTCACTCCTTAGTTTAGTAATTTGTGCAACAATTGACTTCAGTAAAATTTTATCACCTTCAACCAAGTGAATCATAAAGTCTTGCTGGACCTAATTTGGTTTGATTCCCAAAAGACATTTTCGTGAGAGAAAACCCGAACCCAGCTGCGGGCCGATTGCAACGATCATCAATAAGACCAACACCTGTCACCAGTCACCACCCGTCATATGTCACCAGCTGTCAATGTCACCCAGCTGTCAACTTCACCCACCTGACAGGCGAACACGACGTACCCGGCGAGGTGCGACTCGTGCAGCACGTCGTGCATGGAGCGCAGCGTGGAGCCCAGGTACACGTTGATGAGCTGTGCGGGAAACAGCCCCAGCAGCGTCGCCAGGTGGTACCCGCAGCCGCGCACGTCGCTCACCTGACACAACGATACTGTGTTACATTTTATAAGTTAAACTTTTTGAACTGAAACTTCTTCAGTGGCAAAGTTATGATTAAGAGTCGATAGATGGCGTTAGTAGGAGGAACGTCGCCAGGTGGTACCCGCAGCCGCGCACGTCGCTCACCTGACACAACGTAACTGTGTTCCATTTTATAAGTGAAATTTTTTGAAGTGAAACTTCTTCAGTGGCAAAGTTATTCTAAGAGTCGATAGATGGCGTTAGTAGGAGGAACGTCGCGAGGTGGTACCCACAGCCGCGCACGTTGCTCTCCTGACACACTTACATTTTTATAAGTTAAACTTTTTGAAGTGAAACTTCTTTTGTGTGCGAAGTTGGGAGTAAAATTAGAAGGAAGTAACAAGCGATACGCATCGATAGATGGCGTTCTATCTATCTATGAAAAAAATTATATCACTAATTAATAATGATACCATGATAATACCTAATCACATAAGTAGAAGTAATAGAATCGATTAATGATCTGGCTAGAAACTTATCTACTCAAAACTTGTTAGCGATTAGTAACTCAGTGTATTTTACAACTCACTATATTTATTTTGTACACCTATATTTCTACCCACTACGAAAAATAACATTTAACCTTAAAATCATGTAGAGCAGCAAAATATCCTTACGCTAGAGTGGTCCAATAACTCAATTATTGGTAAATTACTCTCTATCATCAGTGCTACGTGCATGTTGACCTCTGAAACATTTAAGGTGCGCTTCGGGGGAACGCTACCAACGATAGACGTCAACAAAATTTTGCGCGACGGTATACAATATAACATTACAGTTATAGCCATTGACAAGCAATTTGGAAAGACGTAGAAAGAGACAGTTAGATGCAGAGAAGCCGTTTTTCTAAAAACCCATTCATAAAGTCTAAAAAACTACTTCTGCGCATCTGTCTCTTTCGACGTCTTTCCAAGTTGCTTGCTTATGATTATTATATTTGTATAGAACCGATTTTAATCCACATACAACTGAGTTTTCAGTTGCACTCGTTGCAGTAGATGCAGATATAATGCAATTGTTGCAATGTATATTGTCAAGAAATGCTGTTAGGTGACACGACACATCTCATCGTAGTCTGTATCTGTTGTCTACCGTCGATGGCATCTTACGGAATAGCACCTTAACTATGACATGATTTTGTAAATATATTGTCACAACAAATACATCACAGACACGGATGTTGCATGGATAATAATATAAGGTATCTAATAACTATATTAGAAATTCTACAGTAGGTACCTACAAAGATTGCCAATTTTTAACATAGCTCTTTTTACAAGAAAGGTACAAAAAGGTCGTTTCTCAAATGCAACTAAAATATTGGATGATCTAAATATATAATTGAGATCGAAAAGTCGGAATGTTTGTTTGAGTATTTTAAATAAAACATGCTATATGTTTCCAGCCAAAGAAAACTTGCGCCGGGGGACTTTGAGATGCAGGCTGACAAATTGTTTTATTTAAATATAGAAAAGAGATATTTTATTTTGAACTAACGGTTAACCCCGGAATTTCATGAGTTCAAGTCATTAAATAAAAATAGATAATATCAACCTAAGTCACTAAGTGATAACTGGATTTACTCGTAAGGTCATTGAAAATTACTTTTAACTATTTTTCCCCAAGTTATCCAAAGTTATCCTCAAGTTGTCTCGGTAATTTCCCGGTTTTTGGTTTCTTTGTAAGGTAGATATATAATATAATATTTTACATTAAAATGCAGCTATGTATTTTACTTGCTTACATGTTAGGTCCATAA
Organism: Panoquina ocola ocola; assembly: GCA_018249155.1. Classification (NCBI taxonomy): domain Eukaryota; kingdom Metazoa; phylum Arthropoda; class Insecta; order Lepidoptera; family Hesperiidae; genus Panoquina; species Panoquina ocola. Next base: position 5,342 of record DWKA01002689.1, read on the forward strand.
ATTTACCATAAAATAATGTATTATACACTTCTGCCGCATTTTGCATGTGAAAACAAAAGCAATTTACATATTGCTAGCATTTACAAAAGAGCTGAAATTTGAAGTAGACACGGCATTCTCATTAACACTACAACAATAGTTTACTTCTTGCAAATTACACTATTTGTCGTACCGACACTAGAAACAAAAAAATAGACTAGCATTTCTGATTTTCTGTTTAAAATTTGTTAAAAACCTTATATATGTATTTTATTTCTATTTTTAATACCTTTTAGTTACATTTCTTTAACCCTTTTATGTTGTGTTTGAAGTTCGACTTTTTACATTTTTTTGTGCTTATCTTTAATATCAATATTTTCAATATTAATACCAATATTTTCAATATTAATATCAATATTTACAATATTTATATCAATATTTCAATATTGTAACAGCTATTTACAACTTAGTAACGGACATCAAAAACGAAAAACAGAAATGGTCCGTAGAATCAATTCAGCAGTTAACAAGATAAGCTTCGAACAGCATAAAACTTGGCATGTTCTTAATTTTATTAGTGTAGATAAATATCATCTCAACGAGCGGTGAATACCTAAGCACAAAAGCCTCCGATGACGCAACGGCGGCCAAGTTAGCTCCTCTGCCACTTGGCTTTAGAGGCGCTGCCAACACTTAAGTTAATCTGTGGCTGTTATCGTCCAGAAACAATATCTGCAGAACTTCGTTGTACCTACTTACTGAACATTATACCTGTAACTCTGTAACATACAACTTTTGGACATTTGTGGATAGTTGCTCAGTTGTCAGTCTTCACCTGTAGCCTTTATAAACATCTGGGCCATATTTGTCGGAAATAATGCTAAAATAGGACCGAGTACGAAAATTCACGTCGTCGACAGTGCTGCCGCAGTGTTGCTATAGATAAGGCGAGCGTCGCAAGCGCAGTCACAGTCGCCAAAGAGTATTTGAATACTTACTTTCAAGAGCCGTAAACTAAATGTCGCTACTGAATGATTACTGAATTGAATTAATGAGTTTTGTATTATTGCTTGATTGTAGCTTTATCCATTCTCAATTATAAAGTATATCTATGCTAATAATTATAAAGCTGAAGAGTTTGTTTGTTTGATTGAACGCGCTAATCTCAGGAACTACTGGTCCGATTTGAAAAATTCTTTCAGTGTTAGATAGCATTTATCGAGGAAGGCTATAGGCTATATAACGTAAGATGAATAGTAGATTTTTTTCCCGAAGTGAAGCGAGGGCGGGCCACTAGTTACATATAAATATTGGTTAAATATTGTTGAGCACTGAGCTTGAAGATACTGTGTGAACTTGTTGTAGTTACCTACTCCTATTAATCAATATGATGTTGACAATGTAGCATACATTGAATTTCAAATAAATTCAAAATTTAAAACGAGTATTTTCGGCAATCAGACAAATATAAATCAGAGAAAATATAGGTAAGTAAATGACAGCAAAGAAATTCTACAAAGTAGGCGCAATGCTAAAACGAGGCCACAAATAATGCAAAACCGTAGTGCTGGCGTCATGACGTACGATCTGTATTGGCAAATATTTACAGGACGGCACAAAAAATTATCAGTAGGATTATATTATGCTATCTGATAATTTCAATGTCACGCTTCTAAGGTGTACATAATCCCGTGCGTAACGCCTAGCCTACATCTTTGTCCAATGACCATTGTGACTTTATATGTTGCCATAAAGCAATGTATACTCAGCACTACGTCATGGAGAATATTACTGTAGATATGATATGTAAATAGTTTTGATAAATCGCATGGAAAAAAAATGAGCGAAATAAACTCACAACCAACATTTAAATCGGCCGCGGTTTAAAACGGATTACACGAAATGATTTGCACTTTTTATTATTTAAAAAAGTATATTTCTGTACAAATGCAGGAGTAAAATTATAAAACAGTTAAATGTTTAGGCAAAAACAGTTGCTTCATAGATGAAATGGTAGTAAGTAGGTATTCATCAAACCCTTGAGCAAAGCCTTTTGGTAAACGGACTGGAAGTTGTGAAGTGGCGTGGAGTAGACCAAAGTTGACTGATCGATAAGAGAACAATGAGTATTAAACAAGCCATTGAGAAGTATCCGATAGGGGCAAGTCGCGGTAATCTCCAAGCGTGGCTACACAGTAGGTCAAGTAGGTACTTATTAGCCAACTGCATTTTCACCCGTGTACCCACTAAAAACCCCTGGGTTCTCCCAAAAACCTTAGTAAGGGGACCTCGGGAAACAGCGTAGCTACCGAGACCCCCCAGCAGTATGCTCACTGGTTGCAAGTAATAATTAGCCAACTGCTGAACAACCTCGATCGACTAAAGAAACCATGGTAGCGTTAATTCGCGACATTCAGCTAAATATTTGCGCACGTCGTACAAATATTAAGCCGAAGAGACTTCCGATTCGTCAGCGTTCGAGCGATATTTTTAAACCGCCGCTCGTAATGTAGATGAAGGAATGCAAATAAGCTTTGATGTAAAATAAACATTTTATTAGTAAAGTGAAACTGCGAAAACAAACCGAGGACGCGTATGTGTGACGTCTCTGCGGACTGTTTTACATTGTGTTTATCAGATGGTCAGGTTTTTTTAACCGACTTCAAAAAGGAGGAGGTTCTCAATTCGGCCGGTATATTTTTATGGTGTAAGGGTAGCAAATGAGCTTTCACTGCCACTATCTCTTACAACCCGACCAAATTCGAATAACTCTGATTGTAAGGACTGACTTAGACAAAAGTCTTCACTGGTAAAGAATGCTTGGACGAACACATGGATTTTGCTTCAAATGAATAAATAGAAATAGCAAACTAATATCAGATTGCAACTTATGAATACAACCTGAAGAAACGTAAGAAGATTAAGGCTACTTTGAACTCGACTTAGTTACTTAGAGTGCATGTGAACGAAGCGTATGTTTGCAGACATTTTTATATTAATAGTCACAATCGAAAGAAAATCTGTTGAAATTCGCGGTCTCTAAGTATGAACAAGAAAATCTAAACAGAGCCACATGATGTGCCAGTAACATTTACATTAGAAGGGCTATATGACAAAAATATGCTAAATTCTTGTAGTTACTGCTGAATGGTTTCTGTTATAGCATACTTAGTTAAGTTCATATACAAAAGCCACTGATGTTAAAATTACAAATTGTAGGTATGGTAATTGTCACGTCCCTTGGCAAGAGTCTGAAAGTGACAGTTAGATGCGCAGAAGTCGTTCTAAAAGACGATTTCTGCGCATCTCATTGTCTCTGACTCTTGTCAAGTTACGATTCGGTAACTAAACTTATTTATTGTTAAAGGTTACCGGAATCGTAGTACAAATGACGCAGTAGTCGCAGTACATTGCAAGGACTTTATATATAATGGACTGTGCACGGAAGGAATTTATACGTTCTAAATTGAATTCTTAGTCGTTGCAATAAGGTTCAAAACCATTCGATAGTGAGCAGATTCCAAATTCGGGCAGTGAGATAGCACATCGGAGGGGCAGTGTCATCCCTTTCTAACACTCTTGTCAGCATATATTTTTCTCACTTCAATGCGCCTCCGTTGACTATCCAATTCGGACCGTTTTCTCGCTCTCCGTGCGCATTCCAATCTAATTGTAACTTCCTTGGTACATTGTTATTAACCTGTCAAGTAAGTTCGCCTTTGAACTACACATTAGAAAATAATGTCATAAAATTGGCACACGAGTTTTATTGACTCATAGATATAACATTGAGGATAGCTATTTGCGTTATTGCGTCAAGAATCGCGATATCTTCGCATTATTATCCTTGCGAAATGCGTTGCGTCGGCCGTTAACCGTTTGCGTTGTTGACTGAAGACACGTGTTTCACGTCTTATACATAGACAGTGTTGTGGGACTTTCCTTTAATCCATTTAATGCACTAGCCAGTATGTATTTACGGTCTGTTTGTGCAATTAAAAGATAATTACCTACAATACTACTTACTGAGACACAACTGGGACGTTCACTTATATCTTATGTAAAAAGATTAAATATGATTGGCTAGTGATAATAATCAATAATATCTACAATGTTCGATTTCCCGTATTAAAAACTCACTTTAAAACTTCTTGGCAGGCTCTAGTTATCTAGCATCTAGTTATCATATTTACGAGCGTGCAACGGTACCTACATCTGGCATGGGTACCAAAAATGGTGTGGGTGGCAAAATGCACATAATAATTACGTTATTATAATGTAAATGCTTCGAATAAAATTGATCCTGGTTCACAGAAAATAACTAAGAAGTTCCACATAAATGGGAGGAGCACGTCGCCTCGCCTTGTTTAATATAGTGTTAAGCTCATAATTATTTATGCTCCCCCCTTTACCTCAGGCCCCGACTGCAATCAACTCACGCGCGATCTATAGCTACAATATTCTTTATTACACGACTATTCCATAGGCTAATTCTGAAACACATTCTTATTATACTTCTATGTCTCTATACTACACGGTCGGTATGTGCGTGAACATTATTGTTTACGGTTTTAGCCGACATTCCCCGCTAATAGGAGGGAAACAACGTTATAAGTGGCAATGCGACAGTTCGTAAACATATTTATGATCGCTATGTCCCCGCTGTTTATGGTGCCAAGACGTAAGGCCATAGCCTACATCTAGACACGACCTTAGGAGAAAATAGGTCAGCTTAAGACGTAAAAGAGGCTTTTAAGAACGCCAAAACATTTAGTTATGGCCCTTCAACACTAAACGACGCGATATATGAAGTAGTAGTTTCCGCCCGCGGCTTCGCCCGCGTGGAATTTGACCGATCCCGGGAGATTAGCGGGATAAAAACTATCCTATGAGGTCATCCAAGTCACCCTCTATGTGTGTGCCAAATTTCATAAAAATGGATTCGGCAGTTTTTGTGTGAAGGAGTAACAAACAAACATACAAACTTTCGCATTCATAATATTAGTAGGATTACAAGT
>DWKA01002690.1:0-10337 GCA_018249155.1 Panoquina ocola ocola
TCACTATTTAGTATTTGTCATAACGTTGCAACACTGAAACTGTCAAATCTGGAATCGAATTAAAAGTCGGAGTATAGTGCTATTATTTTAGTACAATGATCGATATTTGGAAGAGCAAGTATACTTATCTGTTTATTCATTGATTTAGATTTTATAATTGCGAAGAAAGTTCATCTATCATGAAGTGAGTACATATCAACGACATCCGCGTCTATCGTCAGTAAAGACACGTGCTGACCGTTGACTTTTGAATTTAAGTGTGATTATACAGACGATAAAAACTTTTAAATAGTGAAAAGGCATGATCTGTAATTAGCATTACAAATATTTATTGCCAATAGAACTATGGTAACAATAATAAATTGAAATTCATAGTTTGTAGCTATATACGATCAATATAAGAAATAGGTAGGTACCTAGATACAATAATAGTTTTATGTTAATAAGTGGTATCATACATAGGTTCTTTTAGTTGACGTTGAATCATTAGGTAGGTATCCGGAAGGATAAATAATTCTGTCTGGTTCAATTAAAATCTTGTTTAGTATTGTGTTCTCGAATCCGTTAAGATTATGCTTCTTATTGTTTACAATTTTATTATTCTTTATCTTCCTTCAGTTATCATTTTAGTGTCGAAAACGTTTACTGTTGCTATAATAATATATTCAGTCGACCGTGATTACATTGGTACGTAACAGCCATGTAGTTAAAGTTATAGAAACAAATCCGAAAATGTTGTTTTTAGTTTACTAGTGTGACATCTACGGATCTTCGTTAATATGAAGTTTGGAAAACCTTCAATCTTAAGACGGACAAAGTAGGACGTCGGAGGAGTAACAGGATGCCGGGGCAGTCGAAACGATAATAGTCAAGAGGGCAGGCAGAAAGTTTGAAGTTACGGCGTGTCGGCGTGGCGGCACCGCACGTGCGTGCGCCGCCTGCTGCCGCGCGCGACCCCGACGCCGCTGTCGCCTCATTCATGTTAGCTCCCCGATTCACCGATTGCTACATTCATAGCGTTCGCGAGTTCCGCGACAGATACACCCTAGCCGGTTCGATCCCGTGCTACTGGAGGTTCGCCGCGAGCCGCCGCCGGTGGGCCGCAGCCGTCCGGCGGCCGGGTGGTACTTACGAGGCGGAAGTTCCACGGTCGCCCGTCTCCTACGCACATCGCTACACGGTACACAAGGGCACTCGGGCCGACTGGCCCCACACACTGCACTGCGCTCCAGCCGGTGCCGCCCGGGCCCGCGCCGGCACGCCACACACTCTCGGAATACGGCGGAACCACCGAATTTCGGGCGCGCGAATCCACGGGAAGGCTCGCGAGACCGGCGCGGCCCGGAGCGGCACCTGGCGCGGGCGGGGGGCGGCCCACGCACCGGCCTCGATTCTCGTCCGCCCGCCGCGCGGTTATCACTGCAATATGGCCGCTACTCACTTCCTCGGTGAAGTTCTTCGTTGATTTCTACTCCCGATCTCGACGACGGCGATTCTCGTGACCGTTCCGAACTCGTGCGGATTCACTGTACTTATTCTTATACACATTTTAGTGGAAAACCGGGAGCGCTGGCGCTACGCTCCGACGAAGCGACCGTTCCGTTCGCTGGCACATTCCGCACTGGCGTCGGGTGCGGGCGCGGACCGGCGGAGGCCGCTCCCCGCCGCCGCGCGCCTCTCCGCGCGCGCCTCGCCTTTTTATGAATGGAAGGCGGCCATACTGAATGAACCGCGTACACGGAGCGGTCGGCCGCTATTTTCGCAGGCGAGCGGGCCGCGGGGAGCGGGGGCCGGAAGCGGACTGCGAGCGCTCGCGGTGCCAAATTTTGCGGCGCGGGCGACGGCAACGGATGTGCTCGTTTATCGAGCTTCCGGCGAGATCCCCCGCACGGCCGCATCCGGGAATATGGTTTCCGGTCGGCGAGAGTTGTACCACTCCGCCCACTTTCGTCCTGCAACTGCACTCTATCTCACCCTCGCCACGCTTATCTCCCAATGATAATTCCGGCTCGCATAACGTAGGAAGTGCCGGCGGCGTAAGTAGGTACTGATTTAGCTCGGCCGATACAATGTTGCGCCGCGGTGGCTCCGTCGCTTTGCGGCCGGGTATATCGAGGAAGTGAGGAGTCGTCTGCCAAGAGCACTTACGTTTGGCAGTGAATCGGGTGCGAGGAACAAGCGCGCCTCAACACGAGGAGGGGCGCGTTATCGGGAGCCGGCGGCCGCGGGTGTATTTACACGCGAGCACAATTTCGCAAGGTTGTCGACAATAAGGCGCGTTGTACACTACACGCGGCATCTCTGTGTCAAGGACGAGTGATAACGCGCGCCACACGGGACCTCGCTTGTCACTATAATCTGACAACGTTTATAATTCATCAAAAAACATTTAGGTGCCTGTATTATTACCGCTACCGAAGTCGATTGGATAACAGCAGTATTACAATTTACAATGAATACATAACTTGCGAGTACGTAATTTATTGATTGGTTACACAACTCCGTATCTTATCAATTCGGTAGGTACCTAACTACTCATTCAGATTTTCAAGAATGGACTCAATGTGTGCAGTAGAGACGGGCTTGTTTAGATAATCGATCAGGTTTTACGTTTTGCGAATGTTTAAGGGAACAAGTCTTGGGTATTTCAATTAAACGACAAAAATATCGATACATCGCTACGGTTGACAAATCGCAATATCATGGATATCGTCGTGAATGGAACCAACCGCTATTATTCTGTTGGCAGTTGAATAAAAAAAGTTTCTACCTGAACATGTTCGCATTGTCGACTCGCAGCCAGTAACCGCACGACAATCGGTCACTCGTTTAATTTTTCATTATAATTTATGAATATTCTCCGGAGTGAATGAAATGAGCATCATCGACGTTGACATTGACTGGTCCCATTTTTTGCTCGGATCATACCAAAAATGTTTCTACCTACGTCTTATTACCAAGGTTATTCTTAACGTGTTGTTTAAACTCATATCAAAAACACAAGTTGCAAAATTATTTTTTAAAGAAATACTTAGTCGAAGTTGAAAGAGACCAGCAGGTGTTAATTGGTCAGCGTAACCTTTCAGACATTATGGACATCACCAAAATCATCAATCAAAGATATCACCAATATTCTGAGAGAAGCAAAGGAACAAGCTATTGGGTCTCAAGCCCCAACAGTCAATCAAATTCTAGATTTGATGACACAATGAGTTGAATGGGTTTTAAGTAGGTATATTTTATGACTCTAGACGTCATTACCACCCAATGGGTTTGTGAGGAGAGACTCTGAGCGGGTCTTCTGTTTGAGCCCTGCTTGAGGTCTACTATCCTGATTAAACATAAACTTCTGTCCGGTGTCTTGTGAGGGTTATCACTTATCATTGTCGTGTCAAGCATTTTGATAGTATATCTAACAAACAAAACTACAAGGCTCTTGAAAGGATACATTTCATGTTTTTTCTTGCAATCAGTTTTATCTGCTTCGGAAGTTCCGATAATTTTTAATGGAACACGTCACTCAAACGTGGTTTAGTGCAAAAACCATTTTTTGTTATTGCTGCATCCAAATCCGTGCCGTTTTTGTTTGTTTAACGGTGCGGTATTCTCTCCATCGCAAAAAATTAATTGCATATCTATTATTTTTTGACAATAAACTTTTAGATTACTAATATTATTTTTTATTCGTAAAAGAAAATAAATGCAATCGTTTTTTACTCGATACGTAAATTATGTATAGGTAAATAAGAAATGGAAATCATTGTAATCAACAGTCCACTTAAGGTCATTGAATCCTGTCAAAAGTAGAGAACATCCAAGCCTACATTGTTATTTGTGTATTTTTATGTATTGCCAGTGCGACATAGCATTTACAGCTTACTTGCTATCGTGGGTTTAAATAACACTTAACTCTGTAAATTAAACAAACCATTTCGTGTACATGACTTTAATCGATTCAAATCGACATTTGAAATATTCGATAGTCGCTCAGGACATACGATTATCAACAGACACAGAATTGCTATATATTATGTCATTGTATTGCTGTGGATTAAATTTCTGCATATAAACGTATTACTGACTCAATATAATTGTTAACCGACTTCAAAAGGCGGTGTTTGTTGACAAAACGGGTACCAATACCTTATTCTTTATTTAAGCGAACATGTTTCAAACAGAGTTAAGACAGAGTCATCAATTAACAATCGCGATTGTCTCATGATTATATTCGGTTAACCGCCACCGAACAATAGTGATTCAAGAGGTTGTAGGAAACGCGATGCCAATAAGGAAGAACAATAGTGAACGAGCCCGAACTGCCACTGGTGAAAATGACACCAGCTGCACCGGTGCAACGTGTGCACACCAATGTTGCACCGGTGAACGTGCTAGTTTAGTACACGGCACTCACTTCGAGCTAACGGATTGTCGACTTCGTTCGAACACTACTTCGGATCACGTTACGTACCTACTGCGAAATTTTCTTTTTGTGAGCGCTAAAACTTTGATAATAAGCTTTTGTGAACTGGTATAAAACGCGGTAATGCAATGGAAACAAACAGTTATTAGTCAATATTATTAGTAACTGGAATGAGTGAGATGAAATGGCAATTGGCCACGAAAGAAGGCTGATAACTGTTGGAAAAGAAAGGTCCACGAATGGCGTCCACATTTGGTTAATGGATTTTCGACTGTAGAGCAAGATTCACAAACTATTTTTATTGATTAATTAGAGCTTGTAATTTTTGTAGAAAAATGCAAAAAATATTATAATGTGGATTAAGTTTCCGGCTGTAAACGTAATACTAACCAACTATCCTGTTAAAAAATCTTAATTTAAAATACTTATGAATAGTTAAGAAAATATAATTTATTTCTATCTTGAAGTACGAGCGGTAGGCTCTACGACACAACGCTCGCTCCTAGTTTAAAAAACTCGAAAGAAGCGTTGAGATCGTGGCGGTAAGGTGGCCCACTCGATAGAAATCAGGTTCCGTTTGTTATTCTGGAGGCGGCGGCAGGCGGAAGCGTTCGCCTCCGCCCGCGCTTTCCATCCGCCTCCACGACGCATGACGCATGACGCGCGACGCATGACGCACACCGCAATGAATTACCTTCAACTGACATTATTACAACCCTTAACTGTCCCATCATAAGTGTGTACTTTAGCGGAGCAAGTAGCCAAAAATGTATGTAAAAGATTTTAAAATTCATGTCTATTATTATTTCTTAACAGGGTGTAATGGTAAAAAGTGGCACTTTCACATCCTCATTTTCACCCAGGAATTTCCAAAAATCCCCTCTTAGTGCCACCTACACTCACAAGACACATACATACACGCCACATTTCAGTCTTTTAAATCAAATATTTCAACAACGCTGACTCTACTACGTCAGTAAATCATTATGATCTGTCATGGTTCACAAGCAGAAACTATTAGTTAAAATATTTCAAATTATTTTTCATGAACATTAAAAAACTACATTAAAAAAAATATTTTGTCACATAAACTTATACTAACTTATATAGCCAATGAAAACATTAAATTTTAATGCTATGGGGTTAAAAGCTTGCAGTCAACAGAACTGTGTACGGTTCTTTTTCTTGCAACTATGTAAGTAATATTATTTCATGACGTTATTGATATTTTTTTCATTGAAAAAGCATACGTTGTTAAAAGTTTTAAAGTTAAAATTTCTTTAAGTCGTAATACTTGTAATTCTATAATATACTTATTATGTTTCATTGGCTCTACTATAAGTGATGTAACCAACGTTATTAGATATGGAAATTATTTTTTGCCATGGACGCCACGCGTTATCTTAATGATTGTTTTCTGAAAATATTGTTTTATCTGAACTTCCTTCTCGACTCAAATATAAACAGTGGGTTGTGGTCAAATGAATTTGGTTTTATATCCATGAATTACGATACTACATAGATAGGTACATTTTAGATTATTTATTTGGCTGCTCTAAAATTATGTTGCCAAAACGTGAAGGTGAGAAATGAAACCTCTGTATTTAATTCTTTTTCATTACATTAATTGTAATTAGCAAACGTTAAGTAGTACCTACTTTGTTTCTGAATAAAATCTTCAAACAGAACTGGGAATCGAAAAGATTTATAATTACACACCAAAACATAAATAATACAAAATATATAATGTATATATATTTTGTATATAATATAACATCTATGTCAAATATAGATATATACCATAGATATCTACTTGTATGATAGATGTAGAGTGCCAATCTCTCCTACTAAATGACAAGTAATTCCACTGTTCAATAAGTAAATAATCGATTACCCACGCCTTCAAAATATATTGTATGGATCTACTAATCTATCGAAACTAAGAACTGTCATGAGTCCGTTTAATTGTTTGACTAAGTTGAGTGCAGACGGTGCAGTGTCGAGCGTTCGCGGCGAACGAAGTACGTTACGAAACGGATGCGCAGACTGTAGAGTGCGCACTACCGGATGTCGGCTGCAGATAAAGGAAGCATGAATGAGAGAATTACTGCGATCTATATGTAGGTATAACCGTAATAACCTATTCGCTCTCCATCGATAGCTTTCGATAGCTATGGCTTTATTTTTCGTAATGATCACTTTCTTTTCCGTGTTAATGGGAATGATATGTACTGGACAGTTGAAATTAACTAGTTACGTATAGCTTTGATTAATATAGGATTCTTTCACACTGAGATAGGTACTTGCTTTGGAGTAAAACATTAAGAGAAAACAACATATTTCCGTGTGTTAAACGTTAATTGAGACGATGCAATTGCACAAATCACATTAAATAAAAAAATGAACCCAACTAATTTTTAAATATTTTTTTGCAACTTTAAACAGTATGTGTTATTTGTTGTGTATACACAATTTCCTGGGCCGGCAACGAGTCGGTGACGCCCCTGTCGTTATGAGCAATCATGGGCGGCGACGACCGCTTAATCAGCTGGAGATTAGCTCGTTTGCCAGCTAAAAAAACTTATTACCACTCGTAAGATGTCTAATGTTATTTTAATTATCTTAAACATAATCTCTCTACCTACCAATCTTAAAAAGTTGATTTAACATAAATCATCTAGCTCGTCAACTCGTCAATCGTCTAAAAACCCGCACATTATAATTTCAAATTTTTATTTTGCGAAATCGAAAGGATATTCCTTTCTTAGAAGCGTGCAATAAACAACGCGACGTGTCGCACGTTTCGGCGGCAACGACTTTTTTTCCGCGAAAATTTCGGCGCATTAGCAATAAACAGATGCAAAATGCGTAACTTCAAACAGGAAACGTGAAAAAAAACTAAATAAAAAAGTACGATTCCCATCCGCCACACAGCCCCCATACAGATGGACTTAACGACATCCGTTAAGTTAGTAAATTGGTGTAATTCTTTTATTCACTCCGACTTTTTAATCTTATTTTATTGTTACGTATTGTATTGTTTCTTTTTGGAACAATTTTTTATCTGCCATTGTTATGTGCGATGACTAAACGTTTTTCCATGGTAATAGCTGCAGTCAAGTAAAAACGGTAAGTCCCTTCTAATAGGTAAATAGGGTCACAACACAATAAAGTGACACATGCATTTCATGCCATAATAGTATTTGTAAACGATATAAATTTCTATGTTGGTTAAAAAAATTAAAAAATGGTAGTAGATAGAGACAATCATGTATCGACTGGAAGTAAACTGATTGTTAATAGATAGATAGTAAATTGTTCAACAGGGTTTACTCCTCGTGTTTTTTGAACGCAAAAAACTATCAATAACGACATAAAATAATATTAGCTGTAATGAAAATTTTATCGTATACAATAAAATTAAAATAAAGTTTCTAATTCCATAGCATGGAATTGGTCTGTTTTCGTTGGTTTCATAATAGTTACTTAACGTATCTGTAAAGCGACCCCGGATATAATTTCCGGTCGAGCTACACATCTATACCGCAAAATAGAGACGTTTGTGTGTTTGTGTGTTTGTGTCTATTTATACACAGACACGGCATTAAGATAAATGTTAGTTGCTGGGTCGTGGGCGTTTGGTATTAATTCTGTCTGTCTTTGCTGTACGTTACGAAGGAATCTTAAGTAATTGTAAGTAGGTATGTACAATTGTCACGCGAGCTTATTGCCGAGTAAAGGGCGGGAGCACAAATTATTTTGAGCTTTAATGACACTATATTAAAGACGGCGGGGTAACGTGTGACGTCAGGAATCTCGGCAATGAACTCGCGCGCGAACTATAATATAATATGATACGTAGGCGTTACGGACACGAAGAGGTAGCTTTATGAAGCAGTTGAGCTTTATGGGAACGCATAAAATTTCATTATATCATTAATATATGTCATCGTCAGCACGTAGATTTTGGTATAAGGATATTTCTGGGTAATTCATAGTGACCCCTTTGTACCTACAGAAAAGACACAGATGTTTTTCGAAAGATTTTTGTTGAATGTTGTTAGGTCACTATGTTGTTAAGTCTTTTGTATTTTCTGGTCTTATTCGATATCTGTTGTTTACAAGTTTACAACTATATTATAGACAACGAAGAGAGGACTTTCGTGCATTCAGATTTTTTATTTTAAAGGTTTTTTTAAGTTAATTTTGTCAGGTCAGTAAATATAAGCTGCCTACTAAAGCTAGACTACCTACATTCTCATCAATCCTGATCTTTCCAAATAAACAATACATAGTTATATATAGCAAAATTTGTATCCTTGTAACCAAAACCTTCCTCAAAGTTGGACAGATTTAAAAAAGTAGAAATTTTGTAATACAAGTTGTTCTCTGCAAATTTCCCAGCGCCAAACTGCGAAATAAATTCTGAATGTTTGCAAATATACTGAAGAAAGATTTATTGTGCCATATTCCCTTGAGCTAGCTTAGAAGGTTCTGATATTTATTCAGATATACCCAATTCTTGTTTTTACGGGCTTGGCCCTTTTTAAAAGTTGGAAATCCTCTTTGTTTGGGAATCTATGGGTGTGTGAGTGAATGTTTAGTTCACATATGAATGTTCCGTAATCAAAAGTTCCGCAACTTGGAACTCTCATAAAATTGACATTCATCATCTATTTCCTTTTACTAATAAATTCTTTTTAATAATACATATATTACTCTGTGTATAACTAAGGATGGTTAAGGAAGATTGTTTTAGAGAACTAGGAAAAATAATACTTATAAGTAATTTTTTGTCTTTTTACCTATTCATTTAAAGTATGTGCATACAAACATACTTACTATTTATTTAGCCCATACATTATGTTGGCGGTGAGATTTCCTTTGACTGGTTATCAGCGTCTAAAATTTCTTACGTACTACCCTGCACAAGAATTCCCTGCGTCGCGGATGACATGACAATACCCATTAGATAATACATTTAGCTCATGAACATCTAATTCTGCCCTGGCCGGGAATCGAACCCATCTTGGCACTTCTATCTGTCCGATGGAATTATTAAAGTGCAGCTATAATTTGCCGTCACATAACTTGGCAAGAGTTATTAGATGCACAGAAGTCGTTGTTTAGGTTTCTTTGGTAGAGAGGCGGGATGCCGTGTATGACGTACGCCTATTCAAACGTGCCTTAAATTGGCCACTTGAAGTATACATGCCCAAACCTATTCCCTTAAACCTTGCCAAGTTACGTATAGAAATCTATACATATTTTTTCCATACCATTATTAAATACAGAACGTAAAAGAACTCGTAAAGGCACTTATCTAAACTCCACAACGACTGTAGCTGAAAGCATAGGGCCTACGTTAATGAAGTTCACTCTGAATAATTACTGTTTCAAAGCCCTACAATCCCACAAACAAGTCGTAATTAGCCGCTAGTTACCACACGTGTACTCCGAGGTCGTACGAGTACTTCAGTTCATGGGGAAGTCATGTGTTGTTGTCGTAAAGTTTAATAGGCTTTTGGCTTTGAGCGTAGCACTTTGTTATTGCGTCGGAAGAGAGAAAGAGTGGAATAACGCCGTCTCTTTCATTCCTGATCTATTGTTGTCAGATTGTTTTAAAAATATTTGTGTGTGTACGTACGTGTATATATACAGGGTGTGGCGTAAATTATGGTCCACCGTCAAGGATCCGATGGACCACATCATTTCCTATAACCCAGCATAATTTTATCCATTTTTACCCAAGGGTTCGGGAAATATTTATTTTTTCTCTATTTTTTACGAAATTCCTACCTTTTGTTACAAATTTAATCGTAGATTTAAAAAAAATCATCATTTTCTTATTTTGATTTCTGTTAATAACTGCTGAATACTAGAGCCACCGTGAGAAATATGTTTTTTTTATTTAAAT
>DWKA01002691.1:0-10336 GCA_018249155.1 Panoquina ocola ocola
ATTTTCACTTCTATTTTATTTATTTTTATAAAAGACTAGCTGACCCGGCAAACGTTGTATTGCCTTATAAAATGGCCATAAAAAATAGGGGTTGGTGATAGAAGATTGAAAATTTTGGGGCTGTACCTACGTATTTTTTAATGCCACATTATAAAAAAATAAAAACAAATCGGTTCAGCCGTTTAGGAGTAGGTACGGTAACTAACACTGTGACACGGACATTTTATATAGGTATTAGATAATGCGATAAATAACTATCTTAATTAACTCGAAGAAGGCTTTCGTTAACAATGTCAAAATCACTTTTAATAAATTAAATACTTCGGCATTAAATTAATCAGCTTAATTATTGTAATTAGAAACATTTTAAACTTATTGCAGAAGTGTGTTTTAATCAGTATTTAAACTAATAAAGGCAAGCAATTTAAAAGAAATGCGAGCTCACAATGGGTTTATTTGGTTTTTGAGCAAAACGATAATTATTATTTATACTTGAAATTATTTTTGCCGTTTAAAATACTCAATTTTGATGAGGTCTATAGTCGCAAAAGACGTCGAGTTTGGGTTTGATGTTTTTGTTTTTTTAAGTTATATCGTTATTTAAGTTAATTTTACTGTTAATGAATAATAAAGTTGTTTTGTGTTTTGGAAATAAATAATGCTAACAACAAATAATCTTCTTGTAATTTAAGAATTCCTGTCATATTAGGAAGTTTTTATTTTTTTAATGTACCTAAAAGGCACTTTTCTGCCTACAGATGTTTTCTGTGCGATATAACGCCACAGATTTTAAATGCGAATAGTTTATATAACTACGCACACCTAACTTCTAATTTATATAACCCTATAAAAGGCAAAGTTTATGAGACTTTTCAATTTATGTTCTATTAATTTCAATTACACATATAATATTATAAATAAATTAAAATAAGATTTATAATTTGATTTTATATTTCATCGCCTAATTTATAACACAATTATTATATTTTATTTTATATGCATGACCTAAACCGAAAAATGACCTAAAGCCACCTACACTAGGAATAGTATAAAGCACTTTTAAATTTGTGGTCACCGCTATAATTTTAATAATTTATACATGGACACAATTTATTGCGTCATTTTATTTAAACTACTTATAAATTTCTAATAATCGTTTCTTAAATTGATTTCATGGACGTAAAAATCTCCAAATTCATCTAAAATGTACCATTAGTTAAATTGTTTGACGCGAATTGAATGTCTAAAGAAGCAATGAAATATAAATAAGGCAGCTTATAAAATTGTTACAATAATTATAACAAGACACTCAAATGAACACCGATTGTTTAACTAACGCCTGCTAATCACCTCCGCATCAAACAATGTAAGAAAGGCATCGGCTGAACCACTGCGAGCGTAATCTACGGACTCCCCAGTACCTCATCTCGACGAGCAACAATGAGAAGGACGAAATGATCTCTACACGATTTGTTTTCCAATCACGGAATCAAAACTTTCAACCTGGATCTTTTTTCGGGTCCAAATTAGCTCTTCTCTCTTGAAGCGCTGCCAAAAGAGCCTCTCGTACCTCCCTTTCTGAACTTCTCCATAATCTTATCAATTCTTCTTCAGATAGTCGTGATAATTCTGATCTAGCTCCAGTAGGAGAGACTCTTGGATAAGGTGGAGCTGGCGGTACATCGTTGTCTTGCGAAACTAATATCTCCACACTAGCTCCATGTCTCGGATCATCAATACTTAAGTAATTACTATTTGATCTTTCGGAAACATCTTGGTAAGACCTTGTAGATCCTTCTGCTCTTCTTACCATAGGTGATGGGGTGCGTAATCTCGTATTTATATCAGGAGGTGAGCTAGTAAGGCAACTTACATCACGACTTAATCTTCTGCCAATATTGAGGCTGTTTCGCTCATAAATTGAGGCGGAATCTGAACCTAAAATTGAATCGGTACTAAATCTTCTAACATTTAGACCAGCTAAGCTACACCTTTTACGTCGAGATCTTGGTGACCGCAGTTGGCGTGGAGATCTACTCTGTCTTGGAGATCGGCTTGGTCTGGGCGATCGACTTGATGTTTCTGGTGAAGGTGATAGGAATTTAGATTCTGTTACATCTTCTGAGACTTCCGATATTTCTACTGCAACGTTTTCTTTTATAGAATCCAGTGACTGATCTCGGCCACCTTGCTGCACTCTAGTAAAAATATTTTGAGTTCAGTATAATTTATTATCACGCTATTAACAGGTTGTGTGCACGTTGTGCGCATATTTGAAGTGAAACTTCTGAACATTTCGATACCTAAATTTTAATTCACTTACGTTTTATTGCATCTAACATGTTTTATTAAACTCAAAATAATTATTCTGTATTTACCTCCTAAAACGATATCTATGGCGATATCGTCGCTACAGAAGGTTCACTTCAAAAGATTTTAATATTACAGAAGAAAAAATTGTTTTATTAATTACCTTCTTATTTCTTGAATCATTTCAAAGAATTGAGCTTTACTCTTTCTTCTCCTGCGCTGTTCGTGTTCCTTCTGAAACAAATGTGCTCTCCTGATGTAAAATGTTTATTTGACAAACTGGAAACATGCAAATGTTAAACGGGTTAAAAAATTTATTTATTTATAAATATTAGATACAGCAATTGCATACCGATAAGTATGAGCACAGATAAATGTATTCACCGAGTTTATTGGTGGAGCTTTTATAGCTTTAATTAAATATTTGTTCAAATCAGTACGCATAGGTATACCTATTAGTTTTTTTAAGTAACTGTAACACTTTTTTCAGAATAGGGAGCACTTTGTAATACATTTCATATATTAAACATTTTACCCTTTTGACACTCTTCTGGAATAACGAAGTAAAATGCCCCTGACGGATTGTGTTGACGAGTTCTCGGGCCGCGTGGTGTGGGGACACCAGCTCAACGCAGTTTATAAATCGATACAGCTTCTGTTGGAACAATTATGATACGATTAATCAACTTATCGACGAATATCTCTTTTTCACTGAAATACTTTACACGCCCGTGTTTATAATATTATCATCACATGATCGTCTGCATAATGATGAAATATTTTTTATTTTTTACGAGTAACAAATTAAAATAGTTTTTAAACTTTCATATTATCATTTCAAATATTCATAACTATCATGGTAAACGTTACGGTAATCTGTCTCACTTAGATAGAAATTGATAAATTGTAACTTGAAACAACCAAAACACTTTATAACTATTCGTACGAAATCTGACCTAGCGGCTTACGCGTGTGTATATTTCTATGATGGGATTAAAAGGCCATCCAGTGTTTGACACACGTTCAAGAAGACAAGTCTATTCAAGGCCAGTCGACTCAATATAACCTAGCGTGAAACGAATTCAAATTTGTGGAAGATCGATAACCACTAACTTTTTAAGAGCGTCTTCACATTAGGTCGCTAGTACTGCGCTAGCAGCGCGACTGACATACTAAAAAGAGTCGCGAACAGCCGCGGGTGCGTGATTGCGATCTAATGTGAAGACGCTCTAACACTCACGTCACGTTCGAATAATATCTATGACCGTAACGTGACGTTGAAAGTAAAATTGTGTGTTGGCGCCTTCGATCAACAATACCAATGTAGATATCGGATCAACGCCATAAACATCTTGAGACATTATAGCTCGCATCAAATGTGGGCTTGTGTTTTTATTATGGGAAACAGTACTTTATTTTTTTGCCTACCGTTGATTTTACATTGTATGCTTATTTAATTTACAAACCTTTTTATTTGAATCAACTTTAAAAATGATCGCAAATGTAAAAATGTTATTTAAAAAAAATATTGCTATGAAACAAGACTGTAAAGAGGTTGAACGTAAAAGTTCTCTTAATTTTTGTCTCGATATACATTATTTATGCGAACAATATTTAGCTTCGTCTTTTTACGTGACCCGTTATCTTTTTGGTAATATAGATCAAAGGCGGGTGCTACGACGATTGACGCTTGATGGTGCTCTTATTACTAGTTCTGTTAAAACATTCAGTGCCCCCAACACGTAAGTGCGTTTTAAACGCTATTAAAAATATCCAGGACGCTTACCTATATGCGTTTACGCTAGTGGCACACCATATGCCAATTTATAGAAGCACTGGGCGTAGGAGGGTGGCAGTGAACGCGTTAATCCTAGCCGATTAAGTAGCTTCCATTTCAGTGACACGTCACTTTTTGTTTGTAATCTATATTATTATATTAAACATGGATCGATGTTTATTAATATTCTGAACAAAATTATGAGATTCTAAGTATTCAATTAAAATCTCTTCTGTAAAATTCAAAATGCGCTACGTTAATTTAAGGTTTCATTAACTAATGAACTGTTCCATAAAATCAAAAATATGGGACATTGGTTGAATTTTATTCAATTCACAGCTTTTATTCAATATTTGTTAACTCTGGAAATTCACTTCTATGGCCACGTTATATGGTTAAGCCTACTGATACGTAGAGGTTGCCGTATTGACATCTCTACACGATGTCAATCAAAATTATGTTGAAAATATTCTATACTTGTCTTATCTTAGTATTCTTAAGCGTGACCCATTGATTCGTCAAAAGAGTCACTAAGTTGATAGTATCAACAATAATGTAATAAATACAGGGTCATTAATTTAAAAAATGCGTTGTTTGATATTATCACAGTTGTTGTTTTAGTTTTCAAGTTATTTATTGTTTTACTAACTTCAACATAACTGAAGCTAATCGGAGTTTAGAATCTGAACTAAATGGCTCTGGAAGCAATCCAAAAAGTCTACAGCCACTTGCAATCTAAACTTTGAAGTTAATGGGTAGAGAGTAGCTTCAAAGCAATTAATTAAAAACATAGAACTAACTTAGCGTTATATAGGAATTTTTCAAACTAATGAATTTAAAACAAGCATGACGCATGTTATTGAATATAAACAACAATTAAACAATTTATGCATGGTACATAAACCAATCAACAAAAATAATAATATTATTATATTTATATCGTTATGTAAAAGATGTACAGAAACATAAAAAATAATGAAACGTGTTAATTTATTTTACGCGTATTCCGTAATTTTAAAATCAATATATTTTTACATTTCAATAAATAATTTCTATGACTACAATATGATTCTAAATAGTGGTGATAAATTATATATGACAATCTATTTTTTTAACATTTATTATTGCGTGAGGGCGCACATGTGGTAAGAACATAATGTAAAGGAATAATATCAGAAGAAACAGGGATACGTGCCTGGCTAAAAAACATAATATTTCTGCTTCTCCATATAGTACCCTTTGGTTGGTGACGTAAAACGGGTAGAGTGTATTTATAAAAAAGGTGCTCCAAAATCAATATTAGACATCCGACGATCATTCCTACGCCAAGAAGAATAAACACACCGGCGACCGCAGCTACGCCTGTAAATATAAAATAGGGTTGTAAAAAATAATATTGAATGTACCCAATAATAACACAGAAAGAGCTGTGTAAGAGTCGCTACCAAATTGCGAAAGTATCACACGAGTAGCTATTGAAAGTGAATCAATGAATAAGTAATATGAATCACCCAACGTATAATTGGAATTGAATTGATTTTTGTTTTAACTATGTTCGTAAATTAAATTCCGATGGAGTTCCATTCAATGTTGTATTTATTCAATTCTGTTAGCGCATGAAACAAAATTTATGATGGGTATAAAAAAGTTTTGTTTCCGAATTTGAATACCATTATTAACGTTTTGGATCAGTTTGAATCATACAATAGTATGTGTACGATATCATTGTACATTACAATGTTTGTTATAAAAGATAAATCACAATTGTTTCATCATGTATTCTATACAATTATGTATTTACGTAGGTTGTAGATTATGCAATCTTTGATAAATCGTTTTGATATAATATGATATATATTTAAAAAACAGCCACAACTTAAATAATAAATAAAATAAATAAATAGCTTATGCGGTTGCACGTGAACAGAACTATATCGTTACTTGAACACAATTAATCAGTCAAATCAATGAATTATCTTATTATTTATAGCAAGAATAAAGTATTTAGAACAAACCACAACTGTTGCACTTTATAACATATATTTTATGAACACACATAAAATATATCTCACCTGGAATTAATTTCGTAAGCAAGTTTTAGATATTTATTAATTCTAAATTTGTAAAGAACTGGGAATTAATTGACAATATATTGTATCATCTATACTCGATACTCTAATGATATTGATACCGAACCCAACTGTTTCCAAAACAAATATACCGTGTCATTTTTTCAACGATAAATCTCATGTTTAATCTTTTAGGTCGGTTGGTAGTACTTCTCCTCCCATCGCGCATCCCAGAGGGCTGGATTAACGCGAGGGTGGCGATAAATTCTAATGAAATTTCCGGCAGATATGAAACAGCTGACGATCTAGATATATGCAATATATTATGCATTAGACTAGTAACGCAAAACTGATTTAATTTTATGGAAACATATTTTATCTCTTCGTTATGTTTTACAACTTTTGTACCGTTCTTAATGTTCATTAAAACTTTAGTAAAGATTTATTATATTTACCCAAAGGTTTAGGTTGGATTCCGTAGTCTGGACTGAGTTTGAAACAGGGCAATGCTCCATACCACTTTTCAGTAAGAATATCCATGTAACCATTCGATGAGTATTTTGCTATCACAGCAGATATACTATCCTAAAAGAAATAAGTAATTAAAACAGAGCTTTATAATTTTTATTTACATGAATACTCAGTAAGCAAGCGGATTATTCTTATTTATTGATGTAATGGCACTAATGACAAAAAATCGAAAACAAAAACATTACACGGTGATCCATTAGTCTGTGTCCAGCCAAGCGTTAAAAAAATTCTGCGAGCGTAGTATCACAGCTCAAACAAAAAATCCAATGGAAGTCTCTTTGTCATCCTTTGATTTATGTGTTTATGGATACAGATTCAGAAGTAAATCTTTCACATTATATTGAACTATGTCATAATAAAATGACATACAATCGGGTGAGTCTTAGCTACATGACACACGACTATCGATCACACCATTAACAGGTTTGTATACGTCATCCATCAATCTTCGCGCGCTAAGTTCCAAAGTCGCTCCGTTGTCACTCAAGCCTGCTATTAACGCCTTCTTTCCTCGTAAACAAAGCTTCGCTATTAATACAGCCGCTTCCCTCGCAATTTATACATCAGCTGTGAGTATATTACGCCTCTTTGAGAAACAAGCCAGATCTGGGATCTATTGCAATTGTTAAGTAACAAATAAGATCATTACCAACGTTCAATTTATGGAAAATAGCATTTTCATTTTTTTTTTTACCTTAAGTGGAAATCCCTTAGCCATTCCTATTGCGTAAGTATCTTTAGTAAGAGCGTGGTCCCCTACCCTTTGAAGTTTACAACCGTGATCAGTAGCTCGATAATAGTCTAAAACTGGGGTATCTGCTATTAATAAATCCAAAGTGCCATTTCTGAAAGAATATTGCTTTAATAAATATTGTAGGAACATTATATCACAGTTGTTTATGTTCATTTTTAAAAGCTATATCAAATACACGTAATTTAATGCTAACCTTAACCTTTGAATACCTTCTTCTATATCTTGGAGAGCATTACGGCGCATTTGTTGTGCTAACTGTGGGTTATTTCGTAAAACATAGTATTCTGCCACTGAAGACCTTGGTGTACCCACTCGCAAAGACAGCCACTAAAATTATTATAATGTTTTATCTTTCAAATATTTAAATTTACAAAATGTTCAAATTGTTCCACATTGATAACATACTTACATTACTCCTTCCTTGATAATCATCAACTGCGTTGTGAAAAAATAACCCGGCTATAAGAGCAGCGATATTAGCAGTATAACTTGCTACGAATATCACAGAAAATCCTCCCCAAACATTTATGAGGAATTTATTAGGCCAGCTTTTCGGTGCCTTAAAAGCTACTAAATGTCCACATAGTAAACCCCACATCACCCAAAGAGCACTTGATATACTGAAGTTCTTTGATCTTTGACGGCCCCATGGATTAAGCCCAAAGGGAGAAAGCCATTCATAAATGGCTACAGCGATAGCGGTAACGTTAAGTGATGTAAATATTGCTATCCACAATTCAGGTGAAAATGGTAAAAGAAAAGCTAAAAGAGGAATATCGGGTCTTTGGTTTGGCGCAGCTAATATTGAAACGCCGCTAAAAAAATACGGTTGACTAAAGTCAATCACTTCAGCCCTGGCCGTCGAAACGCTTAAAGCTGCAAAAGACATATGGGCTGCTCCAGATACTAAATCTCCTATAATGCCGTTCCATTTCTCAGGATCTTCTTGTGGATCTTCATCTTCGGTGTACAATCCTTTGTTCTTATTTAAACCTTCATAGTTATTATGGTATTGTGGATGATAATTTTGATGATTTTCAGAAAACTCATTATGTTTTGTATCAAATATTTTATGGAATGGTTTTACCAGTTTCCTTGATCCATACAGACCATCTTCAACAATGTATAAATGAAAATCAAATTCCAACTCTTGAGCAATATTTTCTAACAAATCCATGGCTAATCCGTAACAACAATGCGATGACAGTTTTGAAGTGGTTATCGGTTTCGAAGTAGGGAAAAAGAAATCTGTATCTTGTTCGTTTTCTCTCTCCAGTTCATTGAATACTAAAGTTAGATTATCTCTATCAGATGTCTGTGGTCGATGACAAAGTAATCCTCGTAAACATTGTCCATCTTCATCGAGTTCCCCTTCCATCACGAACGGAGGAGCCAAAGCAGTGACTATTCGAAAAATAGTCCTAGCACCAGCTGATTGACCGTGGGCAACTAGTCGGCCACCAGGCCAAACAATGGTTTGAAGTCTAACATTCCGTCCTTTTATAAGTCCCACTTGCCTCCAAACATTGCCGTTGGTACCGGCGACTAGATTTAAAAACATAAAAGTGGCTGTTAGGGCATGTTCTGGGCGTTCAGATCCTCCAGCAAGTGATTCAGCTGACGATATTCGCATTTCCCTGCAACAAACATAATATTATGTTATATACATAACCATAATAATACTTTATACCTAACTATACATATTATAACTTAATGATGAATAGTATCTGAATTTCTCTTCGAAAAAGATCGCAAAGTATTTCGAAGAATCCTTTAGAAAAGATGATGTGCTTTTTAATTCTTTAAAACACGGTTCACGAAATTTTGCACGATATCCTTAATCTCATAAAATAGGTTAAGTCGGTAGTTTGTGGTGATAAACTTATAAGTTGAAATAAATGGACTGTAATGCCCTGGCTCCCTTACCAATAAGCGGAACAACTTTTACCGCGAAGATTAAAGATATCGTATAAAAATGTTCGCAGCTTATCACGTGGTTGGACAAAATAAAAACAGAATCACGAGGAAAGGATATTTTATACTGTCTTCCATAATGTATTTAATAAAAATACGTTTGTAATTTTATAGACATCCCAGTATACGAGAACGTAACAACTGAATGTCATTTTATTAAAGTTGAAAAATATATTTGTAAATAAAATATTTTTCTTGAATGCACATTATGAAGAATATATAGGTATACGAATTAAATTATTGTGTTAAGAATATGGGGACATTTCAGTTCTAATTTAAGTATTTATGGGATGTAGTACAATAAAATAATGCGATCAATACAACTGAAGTGTGCAAAATTAAATTTAAAATATACGTGTGTAATTAAATATAATGAATCCCATCAACCAACTTTAATAGCTCTTCATAGCTTCAACTTTAATAACTCAATAGCTCTTTATGAGTTCAACTGTTCATACGAAAAGTTGTCTTGTCAATGTGCATAATTATGTATAATGATGATTAATAAAAAATATCGATAAAACTTTGCTTCCAAACATAAGAACAAACATCATCGATTATAATATTCTATTTCATTAAAAACAAAAAGCCAAATAGAAGGAAAACCTGTTTTTAATCTCCAATCTCAATAAATTTAATCAAAGTTGTAGGTAAATATATTCGAATTAAGAACGATCTTCACCCATCTGTTAAACAGATGAAAAATATTTTACATTCAATATCACTCGTAATGCCCGTAGGGCAGGTAAATACAGATCTCATCAAAATTTAATCTTGCTTTCTCTTAAACTATCCTGAAAATTGGTACACAATTTCAATTTCGAAAATGGCTATAACTTTTTTCATCTATACATATTATAAAAAGAAGTCCCATTTTCTGTCTCTGTGTCTGTCTGAACGCGATAAACTCGAAAACTACGA